>RHPI01002264.1:119469-167810 GCA_009103225.1 Chlorokybus atmophyticus
CCCCCCCCCCCCCCCCTCGGGCAAATAAACCTCCTTAGCAAATTCATGCGAAATTTATAATTGCACTTTTCGGTTTTTCTCCCTACAAGTGCGCAGCTCTTTCTCCAAAGGAGTGCAGGGCCTGCTTTACACAAGCACATGCATAAACTTAAACATGCACATGCGTGTATATTGGCACGACTTGATGCCTTGCAGATTTACCCATTTTTGCAAACCCATTACTAGTATGTATAGTATGGAAGGTTGCTTGGATGGATATCAGCGCCTCTGGATGCCACCCATGATTGATGCTTTAATAAAATGTAAAAAGGTTACATGAAGCGTTATTAATTATGAAGGTCTCTTTAGTGCTGATGGTTAGCAAGTGCAGCACTACAAAACTTTGAACTTATTGCAAGTAACAAGTTTATGCCACATTTCCTTATACACAGCAAATTTCGTGCTTACGTAGTGCACGACCCCACTGATGATTCAAGCTTGGTTGGAGGAAGCGGTGCTGTCCTCACAACTTTTAAACCAACCTGCTGGTAGGTTGTCGTTAGTTTAAGGCTTGCTGTTGTACTTGTCTTACAATATGCTATAAGGTGCTGCGGTTGATCCGCAAGATTATGTCACCTAATCTAGCTGATTGAGCGATTGCGAGCGACAATGTGATATTCTAAAAGTCCGCATTGATCAAAAAGGTAATTCAGCTTCAAGTACAACAATTTGCACGCTAATTAGCGAAATCCGTGACGTGTTTGTGTTCCTTTTAAAGAACGCCAACACATTTATCCGATAAACGTGTTGAGCCGTTGAGTCATTGCCTTGAGTCGTTGAGGTGAGTGATAGTTAGACTTACAATGCTGTTTACCGCAGGCTTTAGCAAGTGTGCATAGCTAAACAAATTTTGGCTTAACAGTGTTAACAAAATGCTTTTCTTATGCAGGTTTGTGGCATGGATCATCACGGGCAAGCAGGCTATTGTGATTGGGAAGGACGTTAGAGCCGATGCGAAAGCTGGCTTGTAATTACACGCATGGCTTGTAACTATGCAAGTACAAAGAAATGGCACCTTAAGTTGAAAACACGCACAACACGACAGTGCTGACAGTATGTGTCCAAAGAATAAAGAGATTTTCACCACTTCAACCCCCACCTCATCGTGAGGTTAGCCTATATAGGGGTGAAAGGGAGGGCCCAATGCCACCTCAACCTTAACCCCAAGCAACCTGCATTAAATACAACTTGTGCAAGCTGATGCACCCATGTACTTGTTACCCGCTCATGTGACTCATTTTTGTGATGACTCACTTATGATGTTGAGTAAAAAGTTGTATATTAGCAAGGGTTTTACATCCAACACATGCAAACAGCAACTCATATGATTATAAGTCTCATAAGTAGTTACATGTACTACATAGTATACAAAACTGCATACAATGTTAACTTTTAACAACTTTTAACAAGTATAATACAGCAACGAATGTAATATTTCACACGCGTACAATATGCTGAATGCCGTATCAAACTTTAGAAAACATGGGACATTCTTTTTATATCTTTGACACTTCAATTTGGCATTACTTTGATGTCAGATAGTCGCACACCAAGCATGAGCGCATGCACCCGCAGCAAATGCACGAAAAGCGGCCATTGCATAAAAATAGAAGGGCTTGCTAACTTAACAGACCACATTAATGGCGACGTTGAGGTGCAGATTATGGCTGTGCATTTCAACCGTTAAGCTCTGCGTTGTCATCTTTCAGCAACCACAATTGTGCCGTTATTACTAATATAGTTGTTCAACATCGTGTTCAGTGTAAATGCGAGCTTTCAGTGTCGATGTGCTGCCCTTGCTAGATCAAGCACGCTTCTACAAAATAGTGGTTGAGTGACACCTTACAGAAGGCGGTGTTGTGAGCAAAAGGGTTACGATCAGGTTTGTCCCACATGCGCAAAATAACTCCATAGCCATTCCGTTTCGAGAACGCAATGTTAATTTGCTTCAGGAGAGGTTAATTTCAGAGACATCATACTCTGATAAATGCTATCGGATTTGCAAAAAGGCTTCAATTGTGCAATGTTGCGTGCTAAACCCTCAACAGCAATGGTCAGCAGATGGATGTTGTCGTGAACAACGACGCGGATGTAAAAGCCACATCATATGACGAACTCGACACAAGGTAGAACCCCCATCAGCCGAAGGTAAAAGATGTATGACATTAGTGTACAACAGCAAGCAGTGACGGGGAGTCATGATTAAGCACACGACAAGTAAAACATTCTACTTTCAACCTTATTAGCATCATTAACCAAAACTTTAATCCTAACCATCTACTGGTAAAGTTAACCTTAACCCAAATTCAGCCTAAACCCCAACCTCATTACAATCATGCACAACCTAACCTTATAAGGTTAGGCATGATTGTGTTTAGGGCATAAACCCAGCGCTGGGTTGATTAATAAATAAACCCAGTCCCAACCCCAATTGCAACCCCAACTTCAACTTCAACCCGCACAGCCAGCCTTAATCTCCACCCTTACGGGCAATGTTAACTTTAGCCTTCAAGGCCTTTAAGTTGACATCAAATTTAACGTCAACCTCAACCTTCATACGACATGTGTAAGATGTTATACTGTGTTGTAATACAAGTCTTTCAATACGGTATGCGTAGCTGCATTGCGTGCCTTATATAAATACACTCATGCTTTTGTATTCTTAAAGTTAACATGATCATGCATGAGACATGGTCATTTTATACATACATGCATATGCATACACCCTGCAACATACATTTGTACAATACATGCGAAAATAACGACCTCATGGTGCGTAGTGCATCTTCTTGTTTGGATACCACCATATCAGTTGCGTCTAAGGCTAAGCCCATGCACGTTGCGAAACATAACAGGCTGATCAACAGATTGCATTTCCCTTGCACAAGCTTCATGTCGCATGTGATTAGTGTTGAGGTTATGACAACTGTGTGGTTAATGGCATGAGAGTAACGAGTCTAAAACCGATATCCTCGCTTCGATGTCACAGTATGCAATGGGGTAGACATGCAGTGTACTTAAAAGCGCATATATTATAGTCGTCAACAGGATTTACAACACAACATTATGCAAAAAGGGAGTCTACTTGCCCAAGCATGCATCCTGGAAATAAGCATGCTCTTATAACTTGATTAAATAGACATTGACAACAACACTTCTGTTTTTAAGCATGGATTATACACTATATATAACGTTTATGTTTCATAACATATTGCTAACAGCATTGGAGTAAGTGTATTAATATGTGTTTGCAAACACAACTGTTAAGATAAGATTCCGAAAGCGATATAATAACATTGGTGTTGATCATCGGATAGGTAACAGCTTTGCTTTAGCAATGTTTGGAAACACTTAAGCAACCAGCAAGCGTTGTTGTGTGCCTCACAACTGCTAGTAATAGTGCACATCAGCATCGTGACAAGTTGAGAATTTAAGTTGGAGGGAAGGCACTTTATTGATGCAACACACTCAAGTTGAAGTGCACACTGCCAGTGGCAGTGTATTGCATATACCACAAGGCAGGGCCGGGACCAAGTCACTTGCACGACGCTGGTAGCCTACCAAGGCACCAAGGCTGCTCTGAGGGATGACAACATGAAAACAACTACATGTTTGCCTACTAGTAGTCCACGTCCTCCATGCCACCTCTCTCACCAAGTGGTTCCAGCGCACTGGAGCGCCCCCCATCCGGACTCAGCCGCTTTTTGGCGCGCACAGTCAGCGCATTCTTTCGGCTATTGGAAACTAGATTCTTCCTTTGCAAGTGCGCCTCCATCTGCCAACATGCAAGTTGTTAGCATTGTGAATGTGTGCATAGTGGTGTGCATAAATACAAAGTTACCACAATCTCTAAGATTGTGGTAAGATTGTTGCGGGCAGCAAATGCAATGTCCAACGCACTGCATGGGATCTCGTTGTCCACCACCTTCATCCCATAAGCATAGGTGCCCATGAGGATCTGCAGAAATACTAGATTGCACCATTCATCATTTAGGGTCGTCCGATGCTTGTCATCCTCTAAGTGCTGCGACAGTGGCTGCATTGCAACAAGTCCACAAACTCCCTCTGCCTTGAGAACTTGCTCCTTGCCATAAGCTGTTGTGCGGGGACGGCAAGCCTCATTTCAATTCAGCCGCATCCAGTGTCTCAACAATGTAAGGCACTCTGATGGTTGGGCGAGCACACTGTACCTTTGTTGAGCACTCCAGCTTGGACATCAAAGCAATTATGATGTCCTTGTGAAATTAGCGGGCGCATTAGGTGCCGACTATGCTGATGCGGCACCAGCGTGTGCTTGCTGATTGGCTTGGTGACTCGTTTATGGACAAACAAGTGTGTTCATGTGCTATGCTTGCAATGATATGGCGTTCAACACATTGTACATGTCGCTGCATGATTAACAACATCTTGGCGTGCGATCTCATGAGAGTTCGCATGTCTTTGATCTTCGTTCACATGGCGTTTGCTTCCTTGTTAGCCTTGTTGTTGACTGTCAGTGCCCTAGAGCCTACAACGCACATGGGTGGTGTGTAATGCAGCAGAAGTGCTGTGCTCAGTCACATGCATATGTACGCATGTTAGTACACATTGCAGCGCACCGGCGGCATGCACGCTTCTTTGCTGGTGCTTTGCGCTTGCCTTCACCACGCGCGCGTGACGTGCACTTGCATTTGCCACAAGCTCCCTTCTCCTCAAACTCATCATCTTCATTAGTGTTATCATCGTCATCGTCTTCTTCATTGTCATCCTCACCCTCAGTGTCGTCATTGTTGGCCTCTTCTGCAATTGCCACGGCAACTGCCAACGTAGTAGCGACGCATGCCAGTGAAATGCTTATGTGTTCAGTGTTGTGCAATCTGAATACCTAAAATGCTTGCTTTACCTTTTCCCGGCCTTGTGAATTTGTTCCAGCTCCGCTTCAAGTTCAAGTTTTTCCAAGTCCACCGATTCATCGTCGTCACTGGGACCGAAAGGAGTATGGTCTGATCGGGAAGTTGTTAAGTCTGCACACGTAAATTGTGACGGTGCTTGTGCCTTGTCACCTATAAGTTGGTCCAATCAACAACCCTCTTACCAAGCTACGGTATTCACACCGGAACCTTGCCCCCTCTGCCAAGCACACGCGCGCCCCGCCACTCACGTACGCACGCGCGCGCGCTCGAAGCTACACACCGACTTGTGTAGCGCTTTGGATCGTCACACAAGCAAGTAAACACCAGTGGACACACGCTAGCAACCCCTGCCAACCACCACCAGGCTTGCACACAAGAAACTAGGGAGCTAAAGGTTGTGTTGCACATTGTAGAATGTCGCTTCTATACCTATCAGTCTGCACATGCTATTGTCTAGACAATTCCCGTGCTACACAAAACCAGATGCTAAGATGCTATTGCAGAACCTTGTAGTATACTTTTGGACCTTTCTTACGCACCAAAGATCTCCTGATTAGGTGCTCATATGGTTAAGTGATACTACTTGGCGCCAGGCCCTTCCAGAAATCTGGTTGAGCCCTTCTCGACTGGCCCTCCGTTTTCTGGCACCTTCCGGACTGGTCCTGGGGCCCCGGTCGATATCCGCGGCAGACTCATAGCTCGCCGATATCTGCCACAAGTCATGAGAACGTGGTGTTCGATAAATGGTCCACAAAAGGTCATAAAGTCATGAAACTTGGCCTTGACCGTTACACTCCTCCCCCCCTAGGTGAGCTTCGTCCTCGAAGCTCTCGAAGATTCTCTGATTGTCGTTGCAAATACGGTTGCGGGATATGTTGTGCATTTGCCAAGTGCTCCTTCGGTTCTCAAGTGGCTTCATGCATCAGTTAGCGTTTCCACTTCACCAAATCACTTTCCACTTCACCACTACGGTATTTGCGCACGTTGCGCACCATCTTCTCACCCAATATGCCTTCACTGCGCATTCCATATGACCTTCCGTAGCCAACTCAGGCGGTGGACACAATGGTGGCTCTCCTCGATATGATTTTAGCAGGGATATGTGAAAGACAGGGTGGATGTGCATAGACTCGGGCAGGCAACTTGTACGCCGCTTCCGAAACCACTTTTAAGACTTGAATTGGCCCAAGCCAGCGCTTACTCAACTTGCAAAATTTAGCACGCACCTGTAAGCTCCTCGCAGATTGCAATACCATGTCGCTTTCTTGAAACGTGACATGTCGGCGATGCGCGTCTACGTACTGTTTTTGCCTATTATTAGCCACCAATCGCGCCTCTCTCGCTGCCTTGTTGCTGTCCGCACACATTGTAAGAAAATCGCTTACTACTTCCATATTAACATCACTTTGTCGCGAGGTCCACGCCACCAGCAGTGTCAGCGGGTGTTGGCCGTAGTTCATGAAAAAGGGGGTGACACAAGTGCTTGCATTGGTGTGGTTGTTGATGGCAAATTCCACCACTTCCAGCAACTCCGCCCAGTTGTCTTGCATTCACGTAGCAGCGCAACATATCTTCAATCACACGGTTCGCTCGCTCCGTTTGGCCATCAGTTTGCGGGTGGAAAGCCGTGCTAATCTTTAAGGTAGTACCCAGTGCACTTTGCAGCGCCTCCCAAAACGTACTTGTAAAGCGGGGATCACGATCGCTCATAATGCTTCGTGGTAGTCCGTGGGAATGAAAGACATGCTTTAAAAACAAGCTTGCTGCCTCTGGTGCCGTGCAAGACTCACAACGCGGTGCCAAGCGTACCATTTTGCTGGTTTTGTCTACAAATACAAGTATTGCGTCGTACCCTTCTATTGTCTTCAGCAGCCCCGTAATAAAGTCCATAGTAACTTGCTCCCACTTGGACAATGGCACGGGAAGAGGTTGTAGCAACCCACCTGGCTTTTGGTTGCTTGCTTTCACCCTTTGACATGCGTCGCACAACGCCACATAGTCGCGTACATCACAATGCATCTCCAGCCAGTAAAAGCATTGTTTCAAGCTTGCCAATGTCCTCTCCACTCCTTGGTGGCTAGCAATGGGTACGTTATGAGCTTCCTTAGAAGTTGAACGCGTATATGTGCAACATCAGGGATGTACAAGCGGCCATGATGCCATTATCGGCCGTCTTGCTTTGACAAATGTCCACTTGTGTCCGTTGCTGTGCTCTCCATGTCTCGTAAGACTGTCCTACCCTCTGTCTTCGCAAAGCACTTGGCGCATCTGGTCGGCCCACTCCGGTTGCACTTAAGCGAGTGCTTCAATCGCATTCAACCGGCTTAACGCGTCGGCCACGCTATTAGACGTACCAAGCTTGTACTCAATCTTCAAATCAAAAAGTCGAAAGAACTCCACCAACCGCGCTTGTCTCCGGCTTGGATGTGGTTGTGTCTGTAAGTACCTCAATGGGGGAATGGTCCGTCCTGAGCCCGAACGCTTTGCTTAAAAAAAGCATCGCCATTGTCGCAGCGCCATACTTGCGCAAATAGCTCCTTCTTGTGCACACGGTAGATCAGCTCTGCTCCACTTAGTTTCTTATTACAGAACGCTACAGGTTGAAGACCCATGCCTTGGTCTTGCTGTAACACAGCTCCAACAGCTGTGTCGGATGCGTCACAAGCCAAAGTGAATTTTTTCTGCATGTCGGGGTGAGCTAAGACGGGTGCCTCTGTCAACGCCTTCTTCAACGCAGCCAATGCATGCTCTTCCTTTGTAGGCCAGCTCCAAGACATCCCTTTCTTGAGTTGGATGGTCACAGGGCCGCAATGCGCAAAAATACCATGATAAACTTGCGATAATACTGCAAGGCCTAAGAACGACATTACCTCCTTCACGTTGGTCGGGGCTGACCATTCGCGCACCACGTGCACTTTGTTAGCGTCCGGCTTGATCCCTTCGTGTGACATAATGTGGCCCAGGTACTCCACCTCGCGTAGCAAAAACGTGCACTTCCATAGCTGAGCGTACAACTTGTGCTCGCATAAATGCTGCAACCCCCGCCATAGAAGACTCACATGCTCGTCCTTCGTCTTCAAGTACACTAGAATGTTGTAGAGGTACACGAGGACTCCCTTACCCAGCAAGTCAGCAAAAACGCTATTCAACGTCTGAAACGTCGCTAGCGTGTTCGTAAGCCCAAACAACATCACTAACAACTCATAATGTCCATAGCGCGTGTTGAACGCTGAGTTCTCCACGTCCTCAGGTGCGATGCGGATCTGATGATAACCTCCACCAAGATCAAGTGTGGTAAAGTAGTGTGCACCTTGTAGCTGCTCCAGCAACTTGCCAATACGCGGTAGTCGTATCGGCAAGTTGATGGATAGTCAATGCACATACGCAGGCTCCCAATTTTCCTTTCGCACGGACAATGTTGTTGCACCATAAGGTGACTTACTTAGCCGGATGTAACTTCTCTTCAGAAGATCCGCTATCTGCTTCTCGGCCTCCTCCAACTCCAGAGGTGAACTTATACACAGGCCTGGTGGGTGGCTTGTGCACGCCCTCAATCAACTCCACACGGTGATCAACGCTCCGTAAGGGTTGCAAACCAGCTGACAATCCGTCCACCATGATATCTTGGTAGTCATAAACAAGGTTGCACACCTCGGGGTCCATTGTGGCTGTTTGAGTGCAGTCACTCAGCTTCGGTGCTGACTTTGATGTGCTCTAACGCACCACGCACAACCATGCAGCCTTTGCTTTTTGTGGGATAGCAGCCTCCTCAATTGCACATAGGAAACTTGAGCAATGCTAATCCCACATGATTGCGCGTGCCGTGCCTTTCCGGTGCTTGTATCCCCTTGCAGGTGCTCAACGCACATGCGCATGTGAACTGCACGCCATGTCACCTCCCTTGTAAGGGTGACATGGCGCGCAGTTCACCATGTTGTCTTTCAACCTCTCGCCATTCTGACCAAGGAGGTCCAGCACTCCTGTGGGGTACACCTTGAGCACCTTGTAAACGGTGCGGCCCACGGAGGTGTCGAGCGTGTCCTTGGTGGCCGCCATGCGATAGGCAAAGTCCCCTGCTTGAAACCGCCGTTGGCATTCCTTGTGGAAGCCGCTCCGCACACGCTCGTAGCGCGGGGTGTCGCGGTGCTGTGCAATGCGCAGATTGTTGAAGGCCATCGGGACGGTGTGCTCGAGCGTGGCGCGTGTGGTGATATCGTGGTGCATCCAGCCGGGATCGTCGAGGTTGTTTACCACACGGTCTACTTCCTGCTGTGCATGAAAGGGAAGCAACGGCGGACGCCCGAACAGCAGAATCGGTAACAAAGATTGCTTTGACAATCTTGGTTACCTATTGTAAAAGCAGGCGGTTATTGTTATCGCCTGCTTTGACAATCGGTAACGAAGAGCCACCCACGGAAGGTGGTTGCCCAAGGTGTTCTTCTCATAATTTAGCACGTACTTGCGGAGTGCCTTCTTGATAGTCTGTACTGTCCGCTCGGCGAGACCGTCGGCTTGAAGGTGGTCACGAGAAGTGCGGCGATGATCGATGTAGCATCTGTCCAGCAGGGTGTCAAGCTCCCCTCTAAACTCAATGCCCTGGTCGGTGATGACCTCAGCGCAGCTGCCGAACCGGCTGAGGACATGGGAGAGGAAGGCTTGAGACACCCCCCTGCTGCTCTTGTCGGGTAATGGCACCAGCTCCACCCGTTTGAAGAAGTGCTCAATCATGACCAGGATGTAGCGGTTGCCCCGGGCCGAGGGTGCCAAGTCTCCCAAGATGTCGAGTCCCTAGCTATAAAACAGCCCTGAGATGGGGAGAGGGTGCAAGGTGGCGCTGCATGTGTTGAGGCTGGCGCGTACCATGTCACATTGTTGGCAGCGACTGACGAACCCCTGCACCTGTTTGGACAGTCCATACCACCAATATTGCGCCCTTACCAGGCTGATGGTACGCTTGACACCGAAGTGTCCAAGCTCAGTGTGGAGGGCAGCGATGATGCCCTCGCGTGTGGCTAGTGTTGGCACCTCTTTGTCCTCGTCCTGGACGAGGCGGTACACCTTGTCATCCGCCCACCGATAGTGGCGGGTGCGTTGATTGACACGATCTTTCTCTCGTGTACTCATGTTGGAGGGAAGCTGGCCACTTTAAAGGAAGGAGAATAATGGCTTGTCCAGCCATATGTCCTGGCTGGTGTCGGTGGGTGCCAGCTCGGGGTCGTCGACTTCGATGTCGACTGCATCGACGTCCCCTAGGGGTGTGGTCACTGTGGGGTCGGTAGACTGAAGAGCAAAAATCTCCTCTGTCGTTGAGGTGGTGTTGATGTGGCGCCCGGACCGTAACGCGGCAACAGCAAACATGGCCGTCATGGTGGGAGCTGCTGCTGCGGGGCTGAGCTCATGCCGAGCTCCGGTTGCATTGTTGGTGCTGCGGTGAGGGTTGCGACTGAGGCCATCAGCGTCCTGGTTGGTGAGGCCGGCGCGGTGGTCGATCTCGAAATCATACTCTTGCAGCAACAGGGCCCAGCGAGCGAGTTTCCCTGTCAGATGTTGGTTGGTCATCAACCACTTGAGTGGCTGATGATCGGTGATCAGCTGGCATTGTCGACCAAAGAGGAAAGGTCTGAAGAAGGAGATAGCCCATACTGCAGCGAGGCACTCCCCCTCGTAGCTGTTGTAGTTGGCCTCAGCGCTATTGTTGCTTCGGCTGGCGTACGACACCACTCGCTCCTTCTTGTTCTCATCGTGCTGTTTTAGCACAGCCCCCATCCCAAGCTTGCTCCAGTCGGTGTGGAGGATGAAGGGCTTGTTGTAGTCAGGACGTTGCAGAATGGGAGCGGTGGCGAGCCTGCCCTTTAGCTCCTCAAACATCTGCTGTTGTGGCTCCTTCCACGCAAACTCGTTGAGGGGTCGCGCGATCGTTGCAAAGTCCTTCACGAACCGGCGATACTAGTTGGCAAGGCCTAGAATGGTACGCAGGCGTGTAAGGTCTGTTGGAACAGGGATAGCCGACAAAGCCTCCACCTTTGCCTGCTATATGTACACACTGTGGGGCACAATCATGTGCCCTAAGTAGGGTACCTTGCGAGTGAAGAAGGTGCACTTGTCGGGGTGCACTGTCATCCCCTTGAGTCTTTCCAGCACTCCCTCGATGTGTGCAGGTGCTCGTCGTTATTGCAAATGAAGATGAGAATGTCGTCAATGTAGCATAGCGCGAAGTCCAGCCCCTTCAAGGCTTTGTCCATGACGCGCTGGAACTTGGCAGGAGCGTTTTTTAGTCCGAAGAGCATGACCTTCCACTGATACAGCTGCCGGTTGCCCCAGAAAGAGGTCTTATGCTTGTCCTCCTCCTTGATGGCGATCTGGTTGTACCCTTGCCGCATATCCAGGATGCTGAAGACGGTGCAATCCCCTGCATCATCAAAGATACCCTCTACAGTAGGCATTGAATACCTGTCTTGTTGTTGAGGGGGTGATAGTCGCCGCACATGCGCCGGTCTGTCCAGTTGCCTGCTGAATCCTTCTTCAGGGGCATGACGGTCGCGGCCGCAAAGTCCGATGTGGACTCCTCAATCAGGCCTGCTAGCAGAGCCTTGCACCTCTGCTCCACCAAGTCTTCTAACTTGGAGAGTCGGTACTGTCGACGAAACACCGATTCGGTGTCCACCAACTCGATGTCCATCTGGTAAACTGAGCAAACGCCTAGTTCCTTTATGCCGAAACTGAACTGACTTCTCCACTTGTTGAGGAGAGCCTTCAGTTGTTCTCGCGTTTAGCCTGTAGCCAGTGGTCTAATGGCATGGGACCAAGAGGTGGCGTTGGCGACCACTGGGATGTCCTCCACAGTGACTGCTGCCTGCTCCTCCATATGGGCGAATTCGAGGGCAGTGTGTGCCGCTTTGGTCTCTTGCACACAATCGCCCNGGTTGCCCCAAAAGGAGGTCTTGTGCTTGTCCTCCTCCTTGATGGCAATCTGGTTGTACCCTTGGCGCATGTCCAGGGCGCTGAAGACGGTACAGTCTCCTACATCATTTAAATATACCTTCTGCCGTAAGCATTGGATACCTGTCTTGCTTGGTTTTGTTGTTGCGGGGGCGGTATTCGCCGCACATACGCCGGTTTGTCCAGTTGCCTGCTGAATCCTTCTTTAGGGGCATGACGGTTGCGGCCGCCAGGTCCGATGTAGACTCCTCAATCAGGCCTGCATCTAGCAGAGCCTTGCACCTCTGCTCCACCAAGTCTTCTTGCAACTTGGAGAATCGATACTATCATCGAAACACCAGTTTGGTGTCCACCAACTCAATGTCCATCTAATAAATTGACCAAACGCCCGGTTCTTTCACGCTGAAGCTGAATTGACTCCTCCACTTGTTGAGAAGAGCCTCAAGTTATTCTCGCGTCTGGCCTATAGCCAGTGGTATAATGCCATGGGACCAAAAGGTAGCGTTGGCGACTACTGGGATGTCTTCCATAATGACTGCTGTTTGCTCCTCCATATGGGCGGTATGTGCCGCTTTGGTCTCTTGCACGCAATTGGCCACCCCCCCGCCAGGTGTTTGAGCTCCTAGAAGGACACATGGCGGTCTTGGAGAGCACAATTCTAATAACCATACCATGCTGTTGTGATCTATGGCGCGTCTCAACAATTGGCATTGCCGATTGTCGATCAGCGTGGAACCTGTGATACTGCCTGGAGAGAATATTCATGGCGCGTTCGCGCTCACGTGCGTTGGGTTCCTCTAGCTGGCCTGTGTTGGAATCCAACACCATGCCTGCGCCTTAGTTGCGGAAGGCGTATGATCCCGGCTAAGACACCAGAGTGGGGAGCGCACGACGTGGTTGACTAAACCGGTTGCACTGATAGATGTGCTGGTAATTATGTCGGGTGACTGGTTGTGCTGTGCGCTCAGTGCCCAAGATAGCATCAACGGTCAGATCGCGTGGACGACTGCTGTATGATACTCAGCATCAAAGATTTCTTCGGCTGTTGCCAGGTTGGTCCACTTGGCGCGGGCGCGATGAGCACGGGAGCCATGCCGTGCTGCGTTGATTCTCAAGAGGGAACCGTAAAGTGAGCCGTGGTTTGGTCAGTAGTAGATGTGCGACCACCTGTGCGCGCCAGCGACGTTCCGCCGATATGTGATGGGCCACTTCTTCAATGGCATCTTTCTGAGACTCGTCGTATGGGATAAAAGAGTCTTGGTCCGAGTTGTGGGTGACCACCGCAGATGATCTGTCAGTGGTTGTTGAACCCGACCTGTGGGTGGTTGTTGCAGCTGATCGCCGGTGGGAAAGAGTGCGAGCCACCAGCTCGAGAGGCAGATATCCTTGAACCTCTCCGTCCTCCTCATCCGAATGAGGACAAAACCATGCCTTCTCTGTCCAGCAGTCCAGCCCCATGCCAACAGGAAATTGAAGTCTTGTCCCAACAACAGGTCTGTAACAGCCTGAACCCTTTTCCATATTTTAGTGCATGTATAATATGTGTTTTACCCTTTTTGGGCTTAATAAAGGATTTTGTAAGGCTTTATTGGGCCCTTCTGGCGCCGGCTCTACTGCATCGCGACTTCGCCTTCGCCAGCAGCTGCCAACCTGCGACGTGCTTGCCGCCGAGCCAATAGCGACGTGACCGCCGCGGCATGTGACGTCACACCTGACTAGACTGTGCCAGGTGACGCGGACTTCGCAGTCAGCTACCTGCTGTGCAGTACCTCACGACGCGGAGTGCACAGTCAGCTGCCGCGTGAAAGGTACCCGACGCGAGGGGCAGCAGCCTGCACTCATATATTCCTTTAGACTTGGTAAATCATGAACAAAATGCCTGGTTATTAACCTGCTTAGTTTTGATGCTGGCATAAATAGGAAATCCCTGTGTAATACAACCAACTTTGCTTTTTGCTCTCTGCTGTGAGTATACTGGTGTATGCTTGAGAGAGGCGTGATGCAAGGCACACTGCTGCATTCTTGCTTGGTGTGAGAAGTAGTAGTGTTCGTGTGCGTGTGCGCGCTCAATGCATGCGTATGCGCAAGGGAAGGCAAGGTTCCGGTGTGAAGACTGTGCTCAGTGTGCACACATGTGTTATATGACTTGTGTTCTGTGTATGTGAGCACGAGCATCGTTACAGTGGTATCGGAGCCCTTTGAGTGGATGGCTTTCTTGTTTTAAGGGGATATTGACTATCTCTTTGGTGTGTGAGGTATTTTTTTGTTTATGGACGCTACCATGGATGATGCACGTGTTGTGGAGCTTTAGCAAGTGCTGGTGGCTGCTCATGAGGAGCTGCGACGTGTCCAAGCATCTGCCCAAGCTCAAGCGGCACAATTTCAACAAGCCATGGCACAAGCTCGCGCGTCCACGTCCGTTACAGTACTGTGGTTGCTCCATCAGCCTCTCGTTATGTGAAGCTACCAAAACCAAAGTCATTCAAGGGTCAAAGGGACGGTGACTGTGTCGAGGATTGGGTGTTTGCCGTTTCGACATGGTTGAAGCTCACCGAGGTACCCATACATCTCCGTGTCGATGTGAATGCTACTTTCTTTGAGGGAGCTGCACTTGTGTGGTGGCGTCATCGTTGTGCTCATGTGGAAGCTGGTCTTGAGGTTCCTTTCACTACCGTGGCTGAGCTGGCTGCTGAGGTAAAGAAACATTTTGTACCGGTGGAGAGTGTGAGGACGGCACGCGACCAGCTCTCTACGCTTGTGCAATCGCAGTGCGTGATGGCCTATACCTCTGCGTTTCAGCGTCTTGTGCTCTCCGTACCCAACATGACTGAGGAGGAGCAGCTAGACCGCTACACGCGTGGGTTGAAGACTCTTTGTCGCAAGGAAGTTGAGCTTCGTGACGCGTAGCCTCTCGCGGAGGCCATTCGCATCGCCGAGCGTACGGACGTGTTGTACTTCAAGGGCACTGCCAAATACGCTGATCGTGGACACTTCAATCAATCTCGTGGAGGTTCGTATCGCTCGTACGCATCTGTTGGGGCTGGTTCGGGAGCTGTAGCAGCTCATGGGGCTGGCTCGGGGCCAATTCCAATGGAGTTGGGTGCTCTCCATGTCTCCAAGAAGGGGACAAGGGGTCGAGAAGATTCCAAGGCAGTTCGGAAGTGTTGGGAGTGCTCTTCCGCTGATCATGTGCGCTCTAGCTGCCCCATCTTCAAAGCAAAGTCTGCTGCACATGCCCGCAACGCTCGCGGCGGTGGACGCGTGAACATGGTGGAGGAGGATATGTTACAGCCGGGAAACGGCTCACCTCAGTAACTGAAGCGGCTCTTGCTGGGGTGGTGATGCAGCCTCACTATGATGTTGAAGGTCCAGCGGCTGGCGTGGAAGCATTGTTGACGGCTGGCAGCAACGCAAAGCGGTATGGTTCGTGTGCCCGACAAGGTGAGGCAGCTGTTTGGAGTCATGGCTCTGATCCGGGAGGGCAATGGGCCTTGGATGGAGTGTAAGATGCTAGTGGATTGCGGCGCGAACAGCAACTTTATGAGTCGTGAGGTTGCGCGTCGGCACAAGTGGCTGTCATGGGCAAATGCTGGCTCGGTGGCTCTAGCGGACGACTATGCGCCAGTAGGAGGAGCTTCTAAGCAAAGCAAAGAGCTTGAGATGCACGTGGGGATGATGAAGGATTGCCTACGCTTTTGCTGCATCGAGCTGAACAATGGCTTTGATGGCATTTTGGGGCTACCTTGGCTTTGGACACATAACCCCGCCATTGATTGGAGGAAGCGCGTGCTCGCTGCCCCGGAAGCTGGTGGTGAGGTTTTAGTGTGCTTCTTAATGCTTTAATGCAAGGCGAGTGTGTGGTTCAAGAGCGTGTCAGCTGCGTCGAGGCTGCTAGCAATGTGCTGCATACGCGTGACGCGCACGACACGAAGGCGCGCCAGCAAGCTGCACCACAACATGCTTCTAGCTCAAGGGGAGAGGTTCCGGAGCTGGTGTCACGAGTTTTTAAGACCGAGATGGAGCAGATCTGGTCCGGGAACGACGTGAAGGATGCATGGCTGTGCATGGTGCGTGAGACACCTCCCAAGTTGGACTTGGAGCTGGTCGGCACTGTTTCGGAGAGTTTGGAGGACCCCGAGGTGCAGAAGTTGCTTAAGGAGTTCAAAGACGTCATGGTGGATGGGCTACCAGCTGGTCTGCCACCCACGCGAAGTGTTGATCACCGTGTGGAGCTGATAGAGGGCGTGCACAAGCCGCCGTACAGACCGGTGTACGGATTGTCTCCGGCTGAGCTCAAAGAGGCGAGGAACCAAGTCGAGGACCTTCTACAATGTGAGTACATCAGGCACAGCAAGTCTTCTTACGGTGCACCTATCCTATTTGTACGTAAGAAGAGCGGAGCCTTGCGCATGTGCATCGACTATCGGCCACTCAACAACATCACCAAGAAGAATGTGTTCCCTGTGCCACGCATTGATGAGTTGTTGGAGCAGCTCGAGGGTGCCGAGTTCTTCTCAAGCTTGGACCTAGCTGATGGCTACCACCAGATCCGTGTTGCACCTGAAGACGTTGAGAAGACGGCTTTCAACACTCGCTACGGCCACCACGAGTGGTTGGTGATGTTCCTTGGCATGACAAACGCTCCGGCAACCTTTCAAACCTTGATGAATGAGGTCTTTGCTGATCTGATCGGCAAGGGTGTGCTAGTGTACCTCGACAACATCCTTGTGGTTACAAAGAGCAAGAGGGAGCACGCGGGGTTGCTACGCAAGGTGATGCAGCGTTTACGTCTACACAAGTTGTTTGCTCAGCTCAACAAGTGCCGCTTCTTGCTTGAGGAGGTAAAGTACCTTGGCCACATTGTATCCAAGCAAGGCATTAAGGCGGACCCGAACAAGATTGCCGCGATGCGCAATTGGGCTACTCCGAAGGATGTGAAGGGGGTCATGTCGTTCCTAGGGCTTGCCGGCTACTATCGCAAGTTTGTGAAGGGCTTCTCGCACTTGGCGGCACCATTAACGGCGTTGATAAGAAAGGGGGTGGCTTGGAGCTGGTCGGAGGCTGCAACAAAGGCATTTTCTGACTTGAAAGTGGCCCTAACAACGGCTCCCGTGCTGCAGCATCCCAACATGCAATTGCCCTTCGTGGTGGCGTGCGATGCGTCCGACAAGGCCATTGGGGCAGTTTTGCAGCAAGATCACGGCAACGGTTTGCAACCGGTGGCCTATTTCAGCAAGAAGATGAGCGGATCTGAGCTCAATTACCCCATTCATGAGAAGGAATTGTTGGCGCAGGTGCTAGCACTACGGCAATGGCGTTGTTTCCTTTAAGGCAAGCGCTTCACACTTGAAACGGACCACTCGCCATTGAGGTACCTTCAACCCAGCCTCATCTCTCGCGTCGGCAAGCTCGTTGGCTTGAGTGCTTCCAACTCCTTGACTTTGAAGTGAAGTACAAGCCCGGCTGTTCAAACCAGGTGGCGGACGCGTTGAGTCGCCAACTCAATGCGCTCGAAACGGTGGTGCAAGTGCAGCCCGCGTGGTTAGATCAGATCCGAGCCTTGTTGCACGAGGACGCGGTAGGTGAAAAGACTATCAAGGCGCTGGAGAATGGGTCTGAGCATAGTGGCCTTTGGGCATTGAAGGAGGGGCTGCTATGGCATGGCGATCGCATGTACATACCCAACATTGCGCATATGCGCGTAGCATTGATGCGAGAAGCGCATGACGTGCCAATGGCTAGTCATCAAGGGCTGGAACGGACGTTGGCCTTGTTGAAACAGAGATTTTTTTGGTCGGAGATGCATCGTGATGTTAAAGACTATGTGGCATTGTGCGACACTTGTCAAAGGGTGAAGGCGAGCAATCAACGCACCAGCGGGCTGCTCCAACCATTGCCGATACCTTTGACGAAGTGGGAGCAAGTTACTCTCGACTTCATTACGGGGCTGCCACGTACACGCGAAGGGCATGATGCTATCTTGGTGTTTGTGGACAAGACCAGCAAAATGGTGCGATTGGCGCCATGTACGGAGACTTGCACGGCTCCTGAGGCTGCCAAGTTGTTCATCAAGCATGTGGTGCGGTCTCATGGCCTTCCAAGGAGCATTGTAAGTGATCGAGACCCGCGCTTGACTGGCAACTTTTGGAGAGCTCTCCACTCAGCTCTAGGCACGAGCTTGAAGTTCAGCACCGCGTACCACCCCGAAACGGACGGCCAAACTGAGCGCGCCAACCGCGTGATTGAGGACATGTTACGGTGCTATGTGAACAGCCGTCAAGACAATTGGGGAGACATGCTGGAGCTGACCGAGTTTACCATCAACAACCACAAAAGTGCAAGCACGGGCGTGACACCTTTCCTCCTGAACTACGGGCAACATCCTTTGACGCCATTGACGGCGTGGGTGCCTAGCATGCAAAGCTCCAACGTAGAGGCCGAGGATGGCTTTCTTGTGAGGTGTGCAGACATTACCAAGGCAGCTGGTGAGGCTCTAATCATGGCACAAAACAGGCAAAAGCAATACGCCGATGCACATCGCAAGCATGTTATCTTTTCGGAGGGTGATTGTGTGATGCTCTCTACGAAGCATGTGCAGCTGGTCACAGGTGTGCGCAAGCTGAGTGAGCAATGGTTGGGGCCTTTCAATGTAATCAAGGTCATCTCAGAGGTAGCGTACAAGCTGGAGCTGCCCGATACCATGCACGTGCACACCGATTTTCATGTCTCGCTCCTTAAAGCTTACAAGGGGGAGCCGCCACCTCCCCCGCCTCCGGATTTAGTTCGTGAGGGTCAAGCTGAGTGGGAGGTGGAGGCAATTGTCAGTGATAAGCTGGTGGGAGGTGTGCGCAAGTATTTGGTAAAGTGGCGCGGCTATCCCATGCACGAGGCAACGTACGAACCCGAGGAGAGTTTCACCAACGCCGAACAGATTTTGCAGGAGTACAAGGCCAAGGGAGGCACTCGTTAGCTTCGAGGGCGAAGCTTCCCCAGAGGGGAAGGGGTGTAACAGCCTGGACCCTTTTCCATATTTTAGTGCATGTATAATATGTGTTTTACCCTTTTCTGGCTTAATAAAGGGTTTTGTAAGGCTTTATTGGGCCCTTCTGGCGCCGGCTCTACTGCAGCGCGCGACTTCGCCTTTGCCAGCAGCTGCCAACATGCGACGTGCTTGCCGCCGAGCCAATAGCGACGTGACTGCCGCGGCATGTGACATCACACCTGACTGGACTGTGCCAGGTGACGCGGACTTCGCAGTCAGCTACCTGCTGTGCAGTACCTCACGACGCGGAGTGCACAGTCAGCTGCCGCGTGAAAGGTACCCGACGCGAGGGGCAGCAGCCTGCACTCATATATTCCTTTAGACTTGGTAAATCATGAACAAAATGCCTGGTTATTAACCTGCTTAGTTTTGGTGCTGGCATAAATAGGACAACCCTGTGTAATACAACCAACTTTGCTTTCTGCTCTCTGCTGCGAGTATACTGGTGTATGCTTGAGAGAGGCGTGATCCAAGGCACACAGCTGCGTTCTTGCTTGGTGTGAGAAGTAGTAGTGTTTGTGTGCGTGTGCGCGTGCGCGCTCAACGCATGCGTATGCGTGAGGGAAGGCAAGGTTCCGGTGTGAAGACTGTGCTCAGTGTGCACACATGTGTTGTATGACTTGTGTGCTGTGTATGTGAGCACGAGCATCGTTACAAGGTCGAAGGATCCTGCGTCGGTGACCACACATTTTTGTATGACCTCGCTGCTGTGGGACGGGTCCACTCCTGTCAAGCGAATGCAGAGGGCTTGCTTGGTGATGCCAATCACCTTGTCACGGCTGCCGGTTTTAGTGTCGAGTACGTATGGGCACGGTATCAGCTTAGCACTGATGATGCTAAGGCCGCGCGCGAGATAACGTCCGATAATGACAGGCTGGGCTCCAAAGTCCAGCATCATCCCCCTTGGGTGCTTGTCCATTGATAGTGACATGCTTGCCTTGGTTGGCGATCATGGTTGCGTTGGCGTGGATGCGCAGCCGCTTGAATCGTCCGCGTGTGCGTTGGGTGTCTGCTGCTGCAGTCTCCTTCGGTGGTGTTAAGCGCAGTGCGGCAAGCGCCCCTCGATCGACTGGGTCTTGAGCACCTCCTTGACCGCGGCCTGGCCCGAACCGTCCTTGTCTTTGCTGTTGATAAACACGCTGTGGCCTGGGTGCTGGCCAGGCTGCCCTGGTTACGGCGCAGGGGGATTGCGCCTCTGTGTGTCCGGGGTCATGGCTGACTGCGTAGCCAGTGGCTGTTGGGGAAACCCTCGAGGACCGGGTGTCTGTGGGCCCGCCTCTCGTGCAGCCTGTTCTTCCACATAAGTCCAGCGTACTGCATGAGTTGCCTCCCTGACCAGTGTACCTTCCCATGTGGCTGTTGGGTTGTTGACCACGTCACTCCAGCGGTGATTCTCAGGCGTGGGCTGGAGATACACTGCGCGCAGGAGGAGGCCGCGCTCTCATGTTGTGGGTGATGGTGGGAACCCTTAGGATCCCTGCCATGTAGGCATCCCATCTACCATTGACCACTCCCACTTCCAACACCGTTGTTGCTCGCGCCCGCATAGTGAGGTAAATCTCTGGCTGTTGGACATGCTGCTCGTAAGCAGCTGCGATGCGTCTGCGTTGCCGCGCTGCTTCCACCCCTGGCAACCTCAGTATGGCCTCTTGTGCTCCTTGTAAAGTGTTAGTGGTTGCCGAGGCAACCTCGTCATAGGCTTGCCGTAGCGAGCGCAAGAAGGCGTCCAACCCGAACAATCTAGTGCCGAATGCAAACAGGGGGACTGCGGGGTGATTGGTGACTACCCAAGTCACCAGCCTTGCTCGAACTGCATTACCACCTTCTCGCATCCCCAACATCCGTCTCAGGCCGATGCCTTCTTGTCGGTGCAGCATGGTTGCTCGTCGCAACAAGGCAGTGCGAAGTTGCTGTTCCCCGATTGAACCTGCTCCATCTCGTTGTGTTCACCCTTGCGGTGTGAGGTAGCCTCTCCCTGGATTCCGTTGATCTTCAGGCAAGTCTTCCAACAAGGAGGGTAGCAGCGGGGCGATCACCCCCCTGGTTTGTTGGGCCAGCGCCCTCGTCGGGTCAATATCGGGCCCACCTACGAGAGGTGTCGTACTAGATGATGGTCTAGCGACTGTGGGTTGAAACGAAACGAAACGAAACGCCAGCGCGAGCATTGACAAGAGCATGCGCTCTTGCGTCGCCAGGTGAACGCCTGTTCCAGCGCGGTGTAGCGCTCATAAAGTCGAACGGTATTGAGGGGCCTCAGTGCTTTATTGTCAACCAGACGCATATCGACTGTATCAGCGATGTGCTGCTGTACGTTGAGGTGGGGGTGCCGGTCCCAATACGTGTCCAGTAGGCTGGGCTTAAAGGGTTCATGACGGACTGGTGCGGGTTGGCGCCGTCTGCATGTCGTTATGCAGAGTCTAAAACAACGGTAGTGCCAACTCCAATACAACAGGTGTTCTGACTATAAAGACACGGTCTTGTTTGGGAGGCGCTGTACCGGCGAGGATTTCATCCTCCAGTTGCCGCTAAGTTTGTTCTGGCAGCGTGTGATATTCAGGCAGTGGGAAGACTCGGTCACTACGTTCAACGCGTGTTGTGCGCTTCCCTCCGCGCCCAACTAAAAGCAATGGTAGTGGGATCTGCTCCACGCATGATGGTCTCCCAAGCACGCTCAGCTTGCTGACCTCGTGGGACAGCTTGAGTGACGTCGAGGGCGGGCAATGTAGCTGCGCGTGTCACTGCAGTGGCAGCAGGTTCGACAATGGCACTGCCGGTGGTGGCGAGAGTGCCGCTCAATGGTGCGAGGGTGGTCTCAACGCTAGCTGACACAAATGGCTCTGCAGTTGGAGCGGACCGGCGCGACCTAATGCTGCAGGGTCGGTGACAGCAGTGGCTGTTGCCAGCGTGTTCACCAGTGGTGGCGTTACGGTGCTCACTGGTATAGCAACTTCTGGTAAAATTGGAGCAGCTGCTGTTGACATTGACGGAGTCGACATCGTAGCCGGTGTAACTGTTGCTGCTGGTGCAGTACCACTGAATGGCTTCAGAGGAGGTGGCTGCTGACGATGTTGCGGCTTCCCCTCGATCTCGTCGGGATGGTTGGATACGCGTCGGAGTGCTGGTGTCTCTCGTGCACTTTGGAGCCATCGGTGCCCATCGGGCAGAGTAACAGGCGCGGTAGTTCTGCTCCTTGTCTTCCTCCAAGCGTGCCATACGCGCCATGAGGGCAGCCATATGGTCATTAGCTGGCGGGTTGGCTGGAACCTTCGCGGCAACAGCAGCAGCGCGCGGACGTCCTTGCAGTCCCTTATGCTGAGGAGGGCGATTCTTCCCCTGTAGCCTTGCTCTTCCTTGTAAGTGTTGGGGTAGTTGTTGGTGTTGTTATGGCCTCCAGTGTGATTGCTGTTGTAGCCACCAGAGTTGTTGCCGTTGAGGCCTTCAGTGTTGTTGCTATTGTAGCCATTAGAGTTGTTGCCGTTGTGGCCTCCAGTGCTGTTGCTGTTGTAGCCACCAGAAAGGTTGCTGTTGTGGCTGTTGACGGGTTTCAACTCAGGGAACTTGAGCCAGCAAACTAACTCTAAGTGGCCTGTCTTGTGACAGTAGTCGCCAGACCAAAGTTGAGTACTCTTCGGTGCACTTCTTTTGGTAGTGCCCATGCTGTCCACATCGATGACACAGCACAAGGGCAGGCAAAGCAGTATTCGCTGATCGTTTCCCTTCGTCACGTGCTGGTGGAGCGTCCCGGCCACGTTCGCAGCGAGGAGGCTCGACAGTCGTGCTAGCTACATGCCGTGAGGCGCTGCGGTTGGTGTACAGCACTGCCTTCTCATACACCAAGCGCTTATGGATGGCTTGTGCAGTGTCGAAAGCTTCCTTGAGCGTGTAGCCAAGGGGCCTGCTGTAGTTCAGGGGTCAGGCGCGTCGACTTGCTCAGGGTGGCATCCAACTCATTGACATATACCGCTGCAGCCGCCTCGTCACTGACGATCTTGTAGTTAATGTTCCTCAACAGCCCTTCCAGTCTGGAGTACAGGCGTAGAGGGTCCTCATTGGGCTTGCGTCAAAACCGCCTCAACTTCTCCACTTTGCTCGTGGTCTGCGGTGGGAAGGTGCGACGAAGTGCAGCGTATAGATCCTTGAGTGGAGATTCAAAAATGGCAGCACCTACAGTGATGGCTGGCGCGCGCAGTGCAATTGACCCGAGGGCGAAAGCATTGCCTCCCGCACGAGAGCCAGGTGTTGCCAAAGGTAGGGGTGTGCCCACCTCAACTGCTGCTGTTCGTTGCTCCTCAAGGATAACAGCAGAACGGTCCAGGATCCAGGCCCGTTGTGCGGCCGTCTTGATCTCAATCTCTGCAGGGGTCAGGTTGGCGATCACCAACTCAGGTTCCTCCTCCTCTGCTCTGTCAATGGCTGCCGCTATGGACAACCCGGTGACTGCAGCGGGAGTGGCAGGTGGAAAGACGGCTGCTGGACTGTGCAGTGACGCAGATGCTATAATACTGGCGAGCTCGCCATAGCCATCAACTCGATGCAGTTAAGCAACAGACTTCCACACATTTTGTGCTACATGATCCAGATACTGAGCGGCAATGTGAAAAGAGATCTCGTCTGACCAATCTTCGTTTTTCAGAGCCTGCTGTCGCATCTTGGAGTGGAACTTGATGATGAATTCGTCCAGCGAGGTAGTGCCAGCACGTCCGCAGAAGCGCAGGGACGTGGTTCAGCTGAAAGACTCCATCTCGTAGTCGTCACTGTCGGACGAGAGTGGGGAAGCTCGATGCCGAGCAGTGGACAGGAACGGAGTGAAGTCGGAGACAAAACGCGAGCCTCTGCTGAAATGATCATTGCTCCCGTCGCTAGTCCGCTCGTAGGTGAGATTGAAGGTTGGGCTTCAGCTGCTGAGGTCACCCTCGTCTAGCGGAGAGAACGGAGTGGGTTTGCTCATACAGCTAGTCCAAAGGTGAAAGTGTATGCAGGGTAGAGTGTTTGTGCTCTACCGCCTGTCTCGATGCCGCTACCACTCACCACACTAGTGCTTGTGTGCGCTATGTGATAACATAGATAACAAATGCACAGGGATGTGTCCCCAGATACAGACTGCACTATCTGATGCAGAATGCAACGCACTCACTTGAGCAAAGAGGGTGACACCGTGAGTCAACAAGCCCATACCATAGGTAGTGCTGTTTACGCAGTTCTTTGCACGAGCGGAAAATATGTTACACTGTTAAGTGAGGTGAATGAGCAAGCAACATGCACCGGTAATTCTGGACCCCCCAAATTTCTGGAAATTCAGCGCATTTGCCCTGAATACTCATGTGTTTTATGTGTGAACTCGCCACTTGCGTGGCTGCAGAGGTCGCTGTTACGGTTGCTGATTATTCAGGCCAAATGCCCTGAATACAAGCAATGGATATTCACACGTTTTGGGCATGAATAATAATTGTAATTGTCCATCTCGCACACAACCTCCTACATGTGAGTAGTTATTCACTCGCAACAGAACTGCATATTCAGTCTTCTTAGGTATACATGGTCCTAGACTTGTACCATGGCACCAAGTGATTATTCATACTTTGTGTGCGTGAATATTTACAGCGCCTGCTCTCACACTAGGTCCTCCTTATTAGTAATTATTCACACGCATATTGGCTTAATGTTCACACATACTAAAGCTGTTTCAACAGCACATGTACCATACTAGCAAGTGATTATTCATATGATATGTGATTGAATAATACAGCATATTTGCTCTCACACATAGTCCTATATATGAGTGGTTATTCACCCATAGTATGGTTGAACAATCACTGCTGCCTTTGGTCGATTTTTCACGAGAATGATAATTGAATCATACAGCACTTCTGCTCACACACATAGTCCTACATATAAGTGGTTATTCGCTCACAGTTTGGTTGAATAATCACTGCATCTTGCTATCGTCAACAGCTGTGACATAGCATAGCTGTGACATAGCACATAGCAATCAGTCCAGCCGGTGAATCTGAACAGCAATGTCAGCTGAATGGCAGCTGACTCGAACAACAAATTCACTGATGTCTACAATGTATCTCTGCTACCTACTTCTTGCTGCCTCGACCACGCCCACCGCGCCCACCGCGCCCACCCCGGCTGCCCTTCCCACGGCCCCTCCCGCGCTGTGTGGTTGTGCCTTCTTTTGCTGGCTCCCTCACCTTGATACTCTTCAGCAACCCAACAGGCCAAAGTAGCAACAAACCCGGCTCGCACTCTGCGCATACATCAACCACACATGAACTCAGCTGACTTGCACAATGTTGAAACTGTTCGTGCAATCGCATGCACACAAACGCGTTCACCTTTCAAGTGGGTCACTTGCACTCCAACCCCATCACGCTTGAAGCTGATTGGCAGAGGCACAACCTCTTCTTCCCCTGGTCCGGGACGTCTGGTCCTAGTGATGGGAAGACTGCGGCTGAACTGGACCACCATGTTGCCCTCTCCAATCTTCTTGCCATGAAACTTGTTGACAGGATTGATGTCGCTTACGTGCGCCTCCCCTACTGGTTCTTTGCGCCCGTTAATGAACAGTTGGACTTCACTGCCAACCTTCATCGTCGGTGCGGTGTCGTCCTTGTCGCTCAGCTCTTCCTGCGCATGCAAGTGACAAACACATCAAGAGGTACACACATACACAGATGTGATCTCTCATACAGCGCTTGCGAAGCGACCTGCCTTCTGCGAGTCGTTGTCGCTGTTGTTGGGGCTGTCCCCCTCGCTGTCCGGGGCGCTGTCCTTGGCGCCATCTTCACCGCTGTTCTCGCTTCTATCTGTCTCAGGCATTTCTGAATACGTTGGCTCATCCTGCGCGACAAGGTGACACGACGTGTTAACAAGCTTACAACCGTCACGCAACGAATGCGTGCCTGCCGCAGGTGACAGTTTGTGTGCAGCCAGAAGAACGCAAGAAGCCCATAAGATCAAGTACATGGTGCTTTCATACCTCCTTTTGCTTGCCGCTCTTCTTCTCCAACACCGTCTCCTGCTTGCCAGTCGAGTGGCCTGCCTCCTGAGACTTGTAGGGAGCCGGTATCGAGCGAACAGTTTTGTTTGTTTTCTTTTTGGGGGGGCTTGACACCTCATCCTCCTGCCAACAGCATGAAGTCAGATGGTGAGCCACAACTCAGTGCATTGCCGCTCTATCAAGTCCAATGCTGCGTACCTCACCAGACACTTTGCGCTTCCCTGAGCTGCTGTCACGCACATCAGCACCCTGCTTGGCACGTGCCTGAACACAACAGTCATGAACGATCATGAACACATGTTTAGCAAAGTACAAGCAGGAGCGGCATCTGACCTGTGAACCAGTAGCAAGAGAACTTCAGGGTTGTGGTGCAGTGCCTTCCTTGTTACCTATCGCATACACAAGGCACCGATCACAAAAACCTGCATATACACACAGTACTTCAGCAGCTGCCTGCGCGCGCAAGACGCGGCTCACGCTGCGAGGTGCCATTTTTGTCGTCGCTGGCGTCGCTGGCGGGATGTGAACGCGTGGGCGCCGTGCAATTACAAGGGGTCATCATACACACCACACAACCTGCATACATAAGGCACCATCAAATACAAAGCATCGTTCTCAACACGACATTGACAAAGCCAACTTTGTGCAAACTGTAGGTCACCCTCTGAGGTGGCATCCTCGTCGTCGCTGGCAGATTGCACTTCTTTTGACTTCTTGGGCTTCTTCTTGTTGGCTTTCTATCAAGCACATGGCAAAGGCACTCAAGACATGCACATCGCACGAACACCTTAGTCACTACATGACACACACCTTGTTGTTCTTGTCGCTAGGCCCTCCCCTGCGCCTTGGCACAAAGCCCCCCGCGAAAGCCTTCTCCATCATCTCCTTGTAACGATTCCGACTCTTTTCTTTCTGCTTCTCTTTGTGCTTGGGGTTGCTGTATCCCTTTTTGTTGCCCAGATACTGTTGAATCTTCAAACGCGCCTACCCACCAATAAAGAAGTTATGAACGCCAACACATGCAAAGCAAAGTCCTCCCAGCTCAAACAATGCTGCCATATTGCATGACAGCTCATGTAACTGTGGGAATTTGCCAACCATTTGATAGGAGAGCTCTGGATTCAGCAGATGCCAGCATTTGGTTGCAAGAGCGAACTTGAATGGGTCCTGCTTCGTTTGAGTCTTCCCCGGCATCATGCGACAGTACTCGTAGCAAATCCGGCCTTTGTCGGCCAGCTTGGTGACCTTGCGACGATCACGGGCATGATGCTTCCCACGCCAATGTAGGACCTTCAGTGCCTGCATGATTTACATTGGTGCACTAGTACAACATGGGACAAAACAGACTTCGGCAGCAAGGTCTGACATTGATTGCGGATGCTTGATGCATAAGCTCACTTTTAAGGAGACCATTGCTGTGGTCTCAAGATCACGCAGGTGAACAGTCGCCTCACTGGTTTCCCACTCATGCTGCAGCTGCTCATCAGAAGGACCACCAGCATTCTTCCCCCATATCTCTTCGTCCAAATTCTCCCATCCTTCGCTGCAGTTGCTGGACCGCCCACCCGACGTGGTGCCTGACATGATGATGCCCTCCTGTAGATAGATCAAGCTTGCTTTACAAGTCAGTTGCAACCGCAACCCTAATCAACCTCAAGTCTTGGTTGACTCAAGTGACTGCAGGTTGTAAGCCATGTGGACTTGCTTGTTGACTTGTCACAGCAAGCAAACCATGTACCTTGCAAAAGAAGTGTCTCTAAGCTGCTTGCACAAAGGCGTGCTTGTGAACTTGTCAAACAGGCACACTGCAAGCCAAACACCCAGTACCTTGTAGAGTAGAAGCTGCTTTAGCTTGTTGCCAGCTGAACACGACAAAGGTAAGCCTAACAGCAAGCTAGCAGGCAAATGGCATGTGCATGCACAAACATGTGCTTGTGAACTTGTCAAACAGGCACACTGCAAGCCAAACACCCAGTACCTTGTAGAGTAGAAGCTGCTTCAGCTTCTTGCCAGCTGAACACGACAAAGGTAAGCCTAACAGCAAGCTAGCAGGCAAATGGCATGTGCATGCACAAACACGTGCTTGTGAACTTGTCAAACAGGCACACTGCAAGCCAAACACCCAGTACCTTGTAGAGTAGAAGCTGCTTCAGCTTCTTGCCAGCTGAACACGACAAAGGTAAGCCTAACAGCAAGCTAGCAGGCAAATGGCAGTCCAGAATGCTAGCGGCACAACACCATGCTGTATTTGCTAATTGCAACGACGTGACCCAGCATGCAACCACTAGAAAGGCAGTGCGACAAGACAGCTGACAACGCTCGCTCACCTCGCCACAGCGCCGCCGCCGCCAACACAACCAGCAAGTACGCCGGTGCTGTGGGACAATCAGTGCAATTCCCGGTGCGGAAATCCCTGCAATCAATGGAATGCAATGATCGTTCAAAAAATCCACATCAGCAATTATGCTGGTCGGACACCAGTCGCGTCTCCGCTTGCTCCGACCGCAATAGGCCGCACGAGCAATTGCCGTGGAAATTGCCTTTTGTCGAAACTTTGATTGCCAAAATGAACTCTATGTTTATTGGTCCATACAAACCAAGCGAAATTACATTCTCTATTTCCGATGAAATCTTCCATGTCCGAGGACGGTGTCTGTGTGGCTTACCCCAAACTATAAGTAACCCTAACCCAAACATCCAATGCATGCTGGTAGTTGTGCTGCAACAATGGACCCCCCTGTACCCATGCGCACCATGAATGAGGCTCTAACGCAGGCGCTCCTCGCAGTCGGGCGGCAATTAGTGGGACTAGGTCAGGTCTTGATACAACCGTGGAACGGTTATGTGGACTCTGGCGATGCTCGCTATTATCAGGTATCTTTCTCGCTATTCATGGTGTGAGTTGCGTGCGCTATGTCACTCTGCATGCTGCTGACTATGCATGCCACTATGCATGTGCCATACTGTTGCGCATTGTTTGTACATGCGTATGCCTTGTGTGCGATTTGGGTTGAGTTTGCCTGTGTAGTGTGCATATGTTTGTCCTGCTATGATAGGAACGCCTATATATATGCACAGCTCTGATTGCTACCATGCAGCACCCTTGCGCGTTACATGCCGTGCATGTCATGCCATGCTACTGCCTGAATGCGTGTCCAGTTCATGTCCATAACAATAGAGGCGCTGCCTATGCATTTGCATCAACTTCTGGCGCACGTTTATGAATGAATGCGATGCAACATCGCATGTTGGCGAGTTAACCTGTAAACTTGTCTGTCAGGTCCAATTATGCAATTGGGAGCTTTCAACTCGTGGAATTGTTCATCAGGCACCCATTGCGATTGCAGCTACTGTACAAACCGGTGTGTATGTGGCAGTCTCCGTGCATGAGAACACTCCCTCGCCTCCTGATGCGCCTCTTCCTACTCGCACTATCATTAACTCGGGCACCTATGGCGCTGCTGGCCTGCGCATTGTGATCGAGTGCGACAACAATATTGCTGCACGCTGGAGTGTGTTTACTGGCTCCCAAGTCCCTGCACCTGGTGCAACGCCCGGTACCAGTCTCACACCAACTTGTAGTGGAGTTGTCCCTACTCGCGACCCTCCTAGTGAACCTAGTGACTCAAGTGACTCGTCGCAATGACCATTGGTCTACACACACTTTGTTTGCCCTTTACACTCTGGTTACCGCTGAGCTGCTCTGCTGGTAATTCTCCAAGTGTGGCTGTTGCTTGTGCAATTACTGATAACAGTGGGGTGTGTGCCTTTGTGCACCTTGGAGATCTAGCAGCAGATCAGCTCATGCACAACCGCCACAATTGTGTTCACAACAACATAGTGACTAGCAGACTAGTTACATAACAACTATACTACACAACAACTACCAAACTACCACCAAACTATACAACTACACAACAACAACAACTACACAACAACTATACAACTACCAAACTACCACAAAATTATAGGCCTTGTGCAAGGATGACGCAAAGATCTGACCTTGTACTTTGTATTACCTCATGGCCGTAGCACAGCCTGCAAGGCAAAGCGGGTTGCGCTCAAAACTGCTGGACACAAATCAGGCATGCAAGCGCCTAACACTGGCAGTAGAATTGCCCAAACATGCTGTTGGAAAAACCCCTCACAACTGCACTCACATATGCACAAATACAAGGTATGTTTGCGCAGCAGAAGAAGTGAACACGGACTTTTGCGACACACGCGCGCGTACACACACATGAGGGCTTACAATCAACTGCCCCAACTGACTGGACACCATACACACATGCACATTCATGTGATACGCATGCAAGAATGCATTTATCTGTCCCTGTCGTCGCTGGAGCTCTTGCCAACTTCTTGGGCACCGTGACTGGCGGTGTCCTGCAAACATGCTGCAGGCAATGCTCAACCTGTTGATAGCAGCTGTAAGAATGCCAAGACACCCAAAACACAGAGCCAAATACTCTGACCTGAGTCTCATCCACAAACNACCATGCCTGGCATGCGAGCCCAGTGAATCACCAACACATGCAAATAACGGAAACCACAAGGCAGGACACTGAGGGCTTACATGCCGCCCCAGTGAATGACCAGCACACATACACACACGCACGCGCACAATTAAAACATGCATGCAGGCTTGCACGTATCTGCCTAAGTAGCTCTGCATCAACCAGGATGGCTGCCGCCGTCGCCGCCAACCTCAAGCACCTCGCCGCCGACCACGCCGCCCACAACCATTATAACTAAAGACGCTGCCGCGGCCGACCAAGACAACCTCGCCGCAGACCACAACAACCTCCCCGCCACCAACCTTGCAAACTACAACAACTTACAAGCACATTGGGGTTAGGGTTAGGGATGCCGGCTATGGCGTCAAAGGTGACTGATGGACCATCACTGATGGCACTGACATCATGTCAGTCCTGCACACTCCAGGTACAGTCTAACCATCACGCCAATTCTGACANCGATAGCAGCTGTAAGAATGCCAAGACACCCAAAACACAGAGCCAATACTATGATTTGAGTCTCATCCACAAACACACCATGCCTGGCATGCGAGCTCTGGTTTACCTGCTGTCTTGGAAGCAGCCGGCTGGATCATCATACCNTTTAGGGTTTTGGTGTAGCGATCGAGCAGACAACAGGCAACTGGCAAGGCTGGGCGGCAAGGGCGGCATTGTTGGCGAGGTCGGCGGCGGCGTTGGCTTCATTGCTGAAGTGCAAGTGTTGTGTTTTTGCTCGGTTGTTGTAGTTACTTCATTGAGTCCGAGAACCCTGGCGAGGTGGTTTCTTGCAGCTTCGGGTGGGCTTGCTGGAGGGTTTTGGCACTGCTTCCAACAAGGTGCAGCACATGCCGTGCTTGTCTTTGTTTGCATGCATGCCCGTTTGATCATTTCGCTAACTATCAAAAGTGCATGTTGTCACTCTTGTTAGCCACCACTTGATGCTAACCAGAGGGGCGGCCTCGTGCGTAAGACCACCTCTTGCTTAGTTTTTAAGCTGTTTTATTTGAGCATGCACTCTTGTTAGCAACCACTTGATGCTAACCAGAGGGGCGGCCTCGTGCGTAAGACCACCTCTTGCTCGGTTTTTAAGCTGTTTTATTTGAGCATGCACTCTTGTTAGCCACCACTTGATGCTAACCAGAGGGGCGGCCTCGTGCGTAAGACCACCTCTTGCTCAGTTTTCAAGCTGTTTTATTTGAGCATGCACTCTTGTTAGCCACCACTTGATGCTAACCAGAGGGGCGGCCTCGTGCGTAAGACCACCTCTTGCTCAGTTTCCAAGCTGTTTTATAGTTTTCATTGTGGCTGAGGCTAAAGTGTGCATGCTCAAGCTTGTCTGCATGCTCAAATAGGCAGCCGTGTGTGTGTGTGCATGCTCATGTTGCTCAACTATGTGTGCTTGTTTTTGGCTGTGAGGCTTTCCTCAGGTCGTTCATCATGTCCAAGCGAAAGCTCGTTCCCCTTGGCCAGTTTAAGCCTGCAGGTAATAAGTAATGCATGCTTGTTCAGCATGATTATTGTTAACATGTGGTAACACTAGTCATGCACACAGACAAGAAGCACAAGGGTCCAGCGCACAAGAAGGAACCTGCTAAGAAGGAAGCTGTCCTGCAGAAACCCTGCAAGAAATCAAGTAATGTAGCGCTGTTCCAGCTGACCATACTAACGCATGCTCACTGCGGTTGTTTGCCACCATTGTTGCAATAACACTGTCTATTGCAGACCTTTTTGACACCACAAAGGCTCAGTTGCTGGAGGGGTTCAATAATTGGCGGAAACTAAGGGAGGAGGAGAAGGCTGGGAAGGCGAAGATGTCCACAGAATACAGTTGGGATGTCGTGGTTGAAATAATGCAGAAGAACCTGAATGAAGATCCTCGCTTGCTTGAGCTCGACAAGAACTTGCAGATCTGCCTACGGAAGTTCGTGGAGCACCAGCTCAGGCTTTGTGATCCGGAGGCAGCTGCTGGGGGTATGGACCTCGGGCATTTTGGCCTTGAAGATGTTGTTACCGATAATGACATCCATGAAGAAACGAAGACAAAGTGGGGAAAGAAATTCTCTGACTGGAGGAAAGCGAAGGCGAAGAGCAAGAACCTCATGTCATGGGGTGAGCTGGTGGTCTTTATCAAGAAAGCGCTGCGCGAACCAGACTTGGCTTCCCTCGATCGAGAATGGAGGCTCAAGCTACGGCAGTATGTGGAGGAAGAGCTAAGGCTATGTGATCCAGAGGCAGCTGCTATGGGCATCGACATCGGGGAATACGATCTTGACTACAAAACAGAGGCGCCCAAGCAGCAAGTGGAGGCCCAAGCCAAGCAGCAAGCCGACGCGGAGGCCAAGCAGCAAGCGGAGGATCAAGCCAAGCAGCAAGTGGAGGCCCAAGCCAAGCAGCAAGCTGACGCGGAGGCCAAGCAGCAAGCGGATGCTGAGGCCAAGCAGCAAGCCGACGCGGAGGCCCAGCAGAAAGCTGAGGCCCCACGCAAGTCCCAGACTGCACAAATGCAGGAAGGGCCTCGACCTGAAGCCGGTACCTCTGCTTCTGCTGTTGAACCAGAAGACGGTCTACCTCCAGCAGAAACGGAGGGCGAGTTAGAGTTGGTTGGGCTGTTGCATGATAAACACCGGCTTCGGCTTTTCGATGCCTATGCAGTTGGGAATTGCTTCTATGCCTGCCTTGCCCAGTCGTGCCCTCGCGTGAACGCTGCGTGCTTGACACGCGCGAACGCAGCGGACAACGGGTCTTTCTGGCGAAGCATTGTGCTGGACAATGGCAAACAGCTGCCAACAAGAGAGCAAGCGCAAAAGCTTCGGAAGATCTGTGCTGAGCAGGTCAACCTTTATTGGTTGCTGGAGTATCGCAACTACGGGGCCTGTGGTGACATGGGCCAGGATTACAAAAAGATGGCCAGGAAATATGGCGTAACCAGGGCACTTAACAAAAAGCAACTCAAGACTAAGCAAGATGAAGACAACGCTGTAGAGGCTCTGCAGAAAGTGATCGCTGAAGAGAGCGTTTATGCCGATCAACTGCAAGTGGCGATCATGGCGCACGCTCTTGGCATTCACATCGGTACTGTGTAGCTCACTGAGGTTGCCGACGAGAAGCAGAACTGCTGGAAAGCAGAGCACAAGGGCGGCCTCATCGAAGGCGATGACGGGAGGTACTACACAGTGGATGCCAAGGGAGAGAAGCATTCCGTCAAACCTGTAGTGGTGATTGGCGAGGATGTTATCGATGTGGCTGGCCATATAATCATTGGCAACACGGATCCAAGCAAGCCCAGCGCGCATTACATGTCTGTTGGTGATGCAAATGGTATACTCTCTTGGCAGCGCAGCGACATGCCACCAGAAGTCCTGCGCTGCATGTACCCTGCAGATGCCGAGCCCCAGCCCCAGCCCCAGCAGCAAGCCCAGCCCCAGCCCGAGCCGCAGCCCCAGCCCCAGCCCAAGCAGCAAGCCGAGCCCCAGCCCAAGCAGCAAGCTGATGCCGAGGCCAAGCAGGCCAAGCAGGAGGCCAAGCAGCAGGTCAAGCTGCGGCAGGAGGCGGAGGCCAAGGCCAAGCTGGATGAGGACAATGCCAAGCAGCGGCAAGAGGAGGCCGAGGCCAAGCAGAGGCAGGAGGCGGAGGCCAAGGCCAAGCAGGATGAGGCCAATGCCAAGGCCAAGCAGAGGCTGGAGGCCGAGGCCAAGCAGCAGCAGGAGGAGGCCAAGGCCAAGCAGGATGAGGCCAATGCTAAGGCCAAGCAGGAGGAGGCCGAGGCCAAGCAGAGGCAGGAGGCGGAGGCTAAGGCCAACGAGGCTAAAGACCAGCAAAGGCAGGAGGCTGAGGCCAGGAGCCAGCAGGAGGCTGGCGCTATGCAGGTTGATGCCGCTGTTGAGGAGGAGGCTGATGCTATCAGTGATATGTCAATTGACATCAGCACCGCAGCAACCAGTGACACCAGTGACACTAAGAAACGCAGACGCCGCCCGTCACGCCGCCAACAGCGAGCTGCTTTGCAAAGGGACAACACGCCTTCCGGTGCTTTTCGGAAGCTGCATCGTGTGCAACAGGGGGAGCGCACCGTGGACGAATATCACGCGCAGTTTGCACAATTGTGCGGGGTGGCAAACACCTGCGTTGAGCTGGTGCCTAAGGCCCTTAAGCTACAACTGTTTCTCCAGGGACTCAGGAAAGTAGTGCGCATTGGCGTGCCCAAGGGTCCTTGCAACCAAGATTGGAATGCTGATCAGTTCGATTTGCTTGTGTCGGCTGCCAAGACTTGTGAACGGACCTTGCTTGTTAAACAGCAAGCACACCTCGTAGATCGTTCAAAGTTCGAGTTAGGCAAAGCAAGGCCAAGCAGGTTGCAGAAATTGGAACGACTGGAACAAATCAGCAGTCGTCGGGAGGGCAAGAAGCTGGCACATCAAGCTGCATATCAGCGTGAGCAGGAGATGATAGCTGCACAGGAGACCCTTGAGCAGCAGGAGCAGCTGCGTAAGCAGCTGAAGCGGCAGAAGGAGGAGGAGCGCCAATAGATAAAGCGAATGGCTCAGCAGGGAAAGGAGCAGCGGAAGCAGCGGCGGGAGCAGAAGGAAACACAGCCGCAGCAGCAGCTGCAGCAGCAGAGGTAGCTGTAACAGCAACCTCGAGGTTGTTCACTTCACGACTACCAGCTTTGCACCCGTTGGAACCCGCATGGACACTGCTTGTACAATAGCAAAAGTTGCAAGTATTGCTCTCGTTAACATTTGCTGCTGTTGTGTTTGCAGGAGCCTCTGCTACCTCACCATACCTGTGCAGAATCTACCGTTCTTGCAGCGTAAGGTCAACCTCATGTGTAAGTGTATCTATTAATTCAAGCTGAACACAGAGGCATCTTCTAGATTTAGCCCTCTGTTTTCTCATTCCCGATTCGGGTTTGAGCTCATGCTGAATGCAGAGGCATCCTCGTGAATAAGCCCTCTGCTTGCTCGTTCTGTCTTTGTATGCAGAGCGTAGGGGCATCACCCTGTGATTAAGCCCCCTTCTTGCTCACTTTCTTGCCCCCTTCTTGCCTGTGCCACCTGCTTTCGCTGCTAACCAGCAGGAAGTGGAGGTGTTCTTCCAGGTGACATGACAGGAGCTTGACATGACAGGATAGAGGAAAGACAATCTCGTGGTCTTTGTACAGGATAGAGTGTGTTAGCTTTAGCTGCCTGTCTGTGTGTGTTGAAGGATTACAGCAAAATGCAATCACCCACATCTGCCTGTCCTTGTATGGTTAGGATCATCCCGACTGCACGCGGGTTCACTGCGAACGCACCGCCTTGGGAGCCTTGCTAGCTGCTGTTTGTATGCAGTCACGGCGCACAGGTAAGTGTGGCAGCACTTGTAGAGTGGAGGTGGTAACAGAAGTCCGCAGTAAGTCATGAGGTATGCATCGCTCTCGTGCATATACTAATTGTGATTGCATTTCACCTTCTCAACCACCTCCAGCCTCTGCATGGAACTTGTTGGTCGCGATCTGCTCCAGGGCTTTTGGATGGACGGCGGTTGTACCTGCCGCTGGGGTTGGGTTGCTGTTTGTGATATGGCAACTCAGGCTGGCAGTCCTTCTCCCCCCACCCACCCGAGAGAACACCTCTTGCTGCTGTTGACATGCCGCCCTCGTACTGGCACGCCCTCGTACTGGCCCCGGCAACCGCTGAAACCGGGCATGTGTCCAAAGATTGCACGCAACCAAAGGCATGCGCACAGCAACCTAGAAGTTCTTCTTCTCCGCCCACCCACCCGACACAAAACCTCCTGCGGGTTTACTGCGAACGCAGGATGTGGTCCTGCAGAGCCGTCTCGCGCAAGTCGCGTACTGTAGACTTTGTGCACATGCTCAGAGCCTCTGGTTCATGACTTTCGCGAGTCAGCTTTGGTTGGACCATACCCTGCGTTCGCAGTGAACCCGCAGGAGGTCTAGTCTCGGGTGGGCGGACGGCGCAACAGGGCATGAAGGTGCTCTGGAAGAGACCCTGCCTAGCAGGTCAGTCTTTCCCGTGCTGGCAAACAGAGGCATCCTCGTGATTAAGACCTCTTGCTGACTTTATTTATTGGGTCGCTCATTTTGTTGTTGGGTTTGAGTTCAGGCTAACAAAGTGGCCAGCAATCAAGAGCTACCTCTACCTTTCAGTAAAAAGGAGGGTAATCAACAGTGAAGCCTATTGCTTCCAGCAACAGCCTGCCTACATGTTCAGAGCAAGTTGGTGGAATGGCATTCTTGACTTCCGATTCCGCATCCATCCACTCCACCTGCATGGCAGACTGCCACCCTGCAATCGTGCCACGGCAGGATGCTTGGCCGTACACCGGGTGAATTTGCCTCTCCCCAGGTAGCAACTGTCGGCGCTGCTCCGGGTGGGTGGCCAGCTCTCCAAGTGCACAACCAGTGTGGTTGCATTTCAAGTCTGAGTGCAGTGGAGGGTTTGTCTCGAAGATGCGATGACGATACACATCCAACTTGAACATGGTGCCACACAGCTTCAGGTGAGTTGTCATGTGTCCTGATGCGCCTGCGACATTCTCTATCACCCATGGCTTGCCGCTCAGCTGCAACTTGGCTCTTATGGGGTCAATTAGGTTGACGTGCTCGCGTCGATTGCCGTACGCGGAGCGCTGTGTAGTGGGAATGGCCCCACTTAGAGCTTGACATGGAGGACTTGCCCACACCGCAGCGTATGCTGTCGGGTCAGCGTCCATTGCATCCATCTGGCAGAACTTGAATGGGTATGACGGTTGTGGCTTGTTGTCGATGCCCTCAACATCAAACCCTGCCCTGTACAAACCCATGGCTACACCACCAGCGCCGCAAAAGAGATCCAGTGCGCGCGGCCTGCAACGCCTTCCGTTTAAGTCTATTGGTGTGCGTGTGATCAGAAGGGTGGGGGCTTGGGCCATCGATCAAGCTCTCGACCAGGCAAGTCTTGCAGTTTCAGACAGCTTTGACCACCAACACGAACCATTACGTCGTAACCCTCACGCACAGCTGCCATGTTCCAGTTCTTTATCAAGATGTGGTGCAGCCGTGGGTCCTCAACGAAATCGTCGTACTTGATGGTATGTTTTCCTGAGCCACATGTTTGCCTGAGCCGGTGCTTGCATGAGCGTGCGCATGTAAATACTCTGCAGTATACCTGTGTTGGCATCAAAAGTGATGATGTGGCCTGCATACCAGGAGCTCATTCCTGGCCAGTACACCACAACGCGGCATGCTACCAAAGACTGCCCCTCATCAACAATCTCCTTCCGCCAAGCAGCCAGTGTCGCGACATCGTCGACAACCGCGTTCCCCTTTGGCATTCAAGAGTAAGTTGGTCATGCATGCAAGCGCTGTTTTGCTGTTTGCAAGGACAGTTCAACTCGACAACCGCCAAGCAGCCAGTGTCGCGACATCGTCGACAACCGCGTTCCCCTTTGGCATTCAAGAGTAAGTTGGTCATGCATGCAAGCGCTGTTTTGCTGTTTGCAAGGACAGTTCAACTCACCCTGTTGTTGACATCGTCTTCAATTACCGTGGACTTGCCGCGACCGTTGCGCACGAGCTGACGTCGAACCACATTGCACATCTGCCCATCGTGATATGCTCCAGGCCGTGCCCAAGGCAGGTGATTCATGGGCTCGCCGTCCCACTCAAACTTGGAAAGCGAGCACTGCAGGCAAGTGCACTCCTCCCAAAAGAAATCTGGCCTCATGCATTGTGCCAGCAGTCTGCATTGCCTCACATTGTCCCCCCTTGCCTTGTGGTGCCAGCAGGCTTCATAGAAGCCATACTGCTCACTGTACAGCTTGCACTTCTCTTCATGCTGTTGCAGACGTCTGTTGTTGCCATTCCTAACCAAGTATGCTTTGCAGAAGCTACACACTTTGACGCCGCGCATGCTGGCGCCACGCTACCTGGCACACAAACCCTAGAAGCTAATGCACTGGACGGAAGAAGAAAAGGAGCATGTACGCAAATTGTGGAGCATATCCGGATTGACTTTCTGGCTTGTTTTGAATCGGGATTGGATGTGTCCTAAACCCTTAATTTACGGTAGGCAGTCATGACGGTGGCGACGGCGGCGGTGTCAGCGGCGGCAGCGTGCCTGCAGGTCTTTGCTTTCGCTGTATGGAAGTTGATTGGCAGTTGCTTGCAGTATGTTGGCTGACTGCTTTTGATGTTTGTAGCATGAGCTACTTTCGCAGGTGTTTTTGCCGCGACTGCAAAGGGAGCAAAGTGTTCACACACAACCACATTAGAAGGGCTGAATATCATGAAAACTTTGGCAAAAACATGTGGTGTGGCACTCCAGAAGCTGTTGCTCCTGAATACCGTGATCGACTACAACCCCATGAACTTGAAGAAGCTGATGCTGCTGTTGCTGCTGCATCCTTACACATGTCGTCAGGTACGAGAGCAACTTCTCTACAGCTGTGAATCTATACAACAGGCTGTCTGATCATTGATCTGGCTTGCCCCAGGTGAAGCTCTCCATGACACCGAACAATTGCTAGTTGGGAACGACGCTATTGAACATGTTGACACAGGCACGCCGTTGCAACCGAGTGTTGAATCTCCTTTCAATGTTGCAGCCAACTTGCAACCAGCAGGTACGACCTGACTTGCGTGGCATGTTGACATTGCGGATGCTGTGCCTCTCATTGTTCATGTGCCACTAGACTCATTGCAGCTGGCAGGTTGTAATCCGTGTGCTCATGAAGGACAATGTGCTTCTGGAGAACAACGCGAATCTCACCCAGCATTTTGTGGAATTGAGAATGCTACATTGCAAGAGCATCAAGGTGCCAGAACCAAATCCACAAATGGACAAGTAGAGCCTGAGACGCCAGTGCACTGCACCTCCACTGCTGAGCAAGTCGATGCGGAGCAAGGTGATGCGGAGCAAGGTGATGTTGCCGGCGAAGACCAAGACTATGAAACCGATGTGGAATCGCAGCCGAACGAGGCTAAATGCGTTGATGATGCCATGCTACTTGACAAGGTGAATGCTGCGTTGCTGGATAATGCAAGCAACCCTGTTGTTTTCGGCTCTCGTACAACCCCTCTAGGCATTTCCATGCTGCTATTGGTTCTGGCGCAGCTACATCGAATACCCTTCAATTTCATGAATAAACTGCTCAGGTTGGTGGGTAAATTACACTGCTGACTGCTCAGCCTGTTCAGAACTGATGTGTTTTTGTGTGCCAGGTTGTTACGTGGCATCCTCTTGCCTAAGGAGAATAAGATGCCAGGCAGCATGCACGAGCTATTGAAATGCCTTGAAGGCCTCAACATGGGCTTCCACACATATGATGCCTGTCGCTGTGATCACATGTTGTATTGTGGCCGACATGCCAACAGGATACTTTGCAAAGGTGAGCAATTGTTGCAAATGTTCACTACAATGGGATTTGATTAGCATGTCCCATCAGCATACGACTTGCTTATGCAGTCTGCAAGGCCCCTCGCTACCGCAACATAAGAGGTAGACAAGTTGCATGGAAAATTGGGCGTTACTTTGACGTGCCTGCTGCGCTGAGGGCTCTGTACCTAAAACCTAGTGTTGCTGCGGAGATGATGGCGCACACAAATCGAAGTCAGGATGGGATTATGCGATCTATACACGGTAACATTACCAAGTTCAGTGGTAAATGAGGCACGACTGTGTGCATGATTGTGTTGGTGAGCGGCTGGGGCAATCCAATGCAAGCCCTCCGTGTCCGTGCCTTGTGCTTTTGTGTGCGTGGCGCTGAGGCGGCATGTAAGACCTCGGTGTCCTTGCCTGTGTTTGTTTGTGTGTCGGCGTGGCGCTGAGGCGGCATGTAAGACCTCGGTGTCCTTGCCTGTGTTTGTTTGTGTGTCGGCGAGGTGCTGGGGCGGTATGTAAGACCTCAGTATCCAGCCTTGCGATTGTATGCATGTTTGAATGTGTTGTGGGGCTGGGGCAGTTGGTCGTAAGCCCTTGGTGTACTTGCTGCTGTCAGACTCGCCAATGTTCAAGGACACTAAACAACGCTACAGCCGGTTTGCCAAAGAACCACGCAATGTGCGCCTAGCGATGTTCATCAACGGGATGAGCCCGTTCAAAGATCCGCACAAAGATATAAAAGAGCATTTTTCTTCCTGTATGCTCGTTGCAGTGTAAATGTACGAATGGCAGCAAAGGGTTTGTTGAGTTGCAGGGAACTATGAGTTTTGGGTTGTCACAATCTCAGTGTTGAACCTGCCCATTGCCAAGATGCACAAGACAGACACTACATTTCTAGCTGCTGTAATCCCTGGACCCAAACAACCAGAGAATCTACAGGCTTATCTCAAGCCAATTATTGACCAGTTGGGAGATCTCTGGGAAGGTATGGTTTCAACGCAGCTAGGATAAGCAGCTTCCATTACTGCAGTCATGCCTGACTAATGCGCATGACTGAGGCATATAATCTGCTGGCATTTGTTGTAGGTATAGACGTATATGACAGCCACCGCGACGCAGTTTTTCGTTGCAGATCTATTCTGGAGATTGTAATCCATGATTACCCAGGTACTCAAGCAGCAGCAGTGTTTGCACTTACTGTTATCAGTGTCTGACTGTATCTGTATATTGGACTGTCCTTACAACCATGGTTGTGGCTACTGAAGTACAACATGTTGGTTGCGCAGCTCTGGCAAAAGCTGCCTTGCAGATGGCGCATGGAGCCATCTTTGGCTGTTAAAAGTGCGAGTGCAGTGGAGAACATGTGGAACTTTTTAAAAAGGTGATCTATCAAGGCCACCGCCGATACCTACCGGATGACCATCCTTACAGAGTTGATGAGCGTTGGCCGCAACCAGAACACAGACCTCCACCACCCATGCGGACTGCAGAGAGCGTGTACAGGTGAGCAATCTCAGTTGATTGCGCATTCGGTTGCAGAACATAGGTATGTCAGCAATGGATGCCATGTGATCAGGTATGCTATGACATCTCGCAACAGCAAGCGTCCACTGCACTCCAAGAGACATCCTTCAAAGACCTCCGGCATCCTTGGACTGAGCTGTTTTCACGACCTTCCATATTGGCTACCGTTACAAAAATCTGTCAAAGGTCATGTGGTTGGCCCTATGCACATTTTTGCCAACCTGGCAACCAACTTTGCAAATCTCCTAGCTGGCTTGCGCGACAGCATCGAATCACGAGAAGATCTGCAGCAGCAAGGCCGCATGCCTGAACTCTGGCTAGAGGTACGTATGTAGTCGGCCTCGTTGACATGTGCCATAGTTGGATTTAACCAAGGACTTGAACCTATGTGCTGCAGACAGATGAAGATGAAGGATGGAAAGGAAGTCGCAGTCAAGGTAAAACCCCAGGCTCCATGGACAATCACAGATGTAGGACTGGTTGAGCAATTGCTCTCCGGCGTGAGGGTTTCAAGCACTTTCGGCTCGAAACTGCGGTCTTTCACAAAGCATTTAGGTGAGATAGCCGTTATATGTTTTGTGTTTACGCTAAAGCAATCATTCTCCATGCATGGACAACTTTTGACATGGAGCATGCAGGCTCGATGAAATCGCACGACAAGCACAACTTATGGTCGGTTGTTTTTCAGTACGTGCTGCGCTCTGCACACGACATTGGAGAAGGTTAGAAGAGAACCATCTTCAAACTATGCGACATCTATCAGCGGCTGACTGCATTGGAAGTAAAGCAGTCACACCTTGAAGAATTGAAGGTTGGCTTTAATAACACTTTACTCTGCATGTCCAGCTCCTATGGCATGCGTAGCTTATTACTTAGTGCAGGTGCTGGTGCATGAGGCACAGTCTGAAGTGGAGCTGTTCTTCCCGCGAACTTCTCTCACAATGATGCTGCACCTCCTTGGCCATCTACCAGAGCAGTGCATGTGGCTTGGTCCGACGCGTGACCACTGGGAGTGGGCACATGAACGCTTTATGCAGTGGGTGAAGCGCATGATATTTGCAAGGCAGCATGTGGAAGCAAGCATCTGCAAAAGGCAAGTTTTGTGTGAGCCCACTGAGAGTTACGTGCAAACTTTCCACATTGTTTGCCTTGTTCAAGTGCCAGTTGCATCTGCAGATACTCTATCCAGCTCATGCTGAACACTTACATGGACACCTTGAAGCGACTTTTCTCCGACATCAGTTTGCGATCGGGCAAGCAACGAGATGATGACGACTATGTGCTCTGCGGACGGAGACACCGTATTGAGGTTGGGGATAAAGATAGTAAGACAAGGCAGGAGCTCGAGTGGTGGTTGGCTGAGAATGACAATGAATACAGGCTGTTAAAAGAGTAAGTTGCTTTGGGAGTTGCTGTTTTGTACGTGATGTCCAACGCACAGACAGTATGATTTATTTATGGGTTGCTGCTACACAGAGAGTTCAGTCGGGAGGTGAAACAAACGCAGGATGGCAAGGGAAAGGGCTCAAAAACAAGGACATGTCGTGGCAAAGGACATGGAGCATATGACTGAGCTGCATCACTGGCGTGGACCTGCTAGGGAGCTTACAAAGCACGAGATGGAGCTGTTGAGCGGTCCAATCTTTCCAAAGTACATCAAGCGATACTTCAGAGCACGCTACAAGGACATCGGTCAGTTCAGAGCAGAGGAAATGGAGAAGAAACTCCGCACCATGGACTGTGGCGTGTTTACCGTTGGGCGTGACTCAGATGACCCAACCAAGAAGATCCATTGGTATGGCAGGGTGCAATCTTTTGATGTTGTGGTGATAGCTGGTCGGGAGCACCAGCTGCTCAGAGCTAGGTGGTAAGACAAGCCCCGCTTTGCAGAACAAACCTACCTTGATTGCAACCTGGTAAGTGGCTGTGTTGCAATCGTTTTGGCGTGTGCTTGGTGTGATGATAGTAAATTGAAATAGTAGTATGAAAATGGCTGATGAATATCCCTTCTTGCTGGCAGGTCAAGGGCCAGTGGTTTGAGGGAATTGATCCCCATGACAACAAAGTAACAGTAGCGCTTGTTAAAGACAGGCGCAGTCTCATGCGTCGAGGCATGCACCGGGACACTCCGGTAAGAGGAGAGTTAACAACGTTGTCCATTAGAATCTGGATGTCCTCATATATCCTGGGTTTTGGCATCACATACAACCATCTTGTGTACTTGGTGCAGGGTGCCCAAAGCGAAACCAATAGCGCCTCGAGCGAGGTGTCATGGACCACACGCCGCGACTGGCATTTTGAGTACAAGAGGTACTGTTTGCGATTGTGATGCCTCATATCCCTACTGTGAGACTGTAGACCTGGACACTGAACCTTTGTTCACAGGATGAGACCGAGACTGGAGCTGGATGCGTTGGAACATTGGGAAAACAACATGAAGACTACTGCTTTGTCTGCAAGGATGGGGGCACCATATCTGGTTGCGATGTGGAAGGTTGCTGGAAAAGCTACCACGCGCACTGTGTCTCTATGCCACCTGTGGAGGATGAATATTGGGAGTGCCCAAGGCATGAGTAAGTGGACTTCATTGCAGCAAATGCTTGGCATCTTGTTGTGAGGAACTTCACTCCTAGAACCATCATCAATTGTACTGAACCAAAACACAGGTGCCATGTGAAGAACTGCAACGAAGCAGCTTTTCAAGTCTGCGCAACGTGTCCAAACAGCCTCTGTCGACGGCACGCTGTGGGTAGCATGGTTGAGGTTACGTGCTCGCGATGCGCTGCGTACGAAGAAGGTGGTGCTCCAGCGCAGCTCCCAAGGGAGAGCCTTGCTCGTCGTTCTCTGCCGGGCAGTTGCGGTAGGGTTTCACAACCTGTGCAGAGTGGGGTTCAACACGTTGAAGAGAGTGGGGATGAGGCTAACAATGGTAAGCTGCTGTGTGCTTGAGCTTGTTGATTTGCGTTGTGGTTCTTGCCCAATTGAACCATTTATGGCTGCAGAGGCAGTCACGATGGAAGTTGACGATGAAGACGAAGAGGGCTGTAATCAGCAACCCACGACGGCTGCGGCAGTTGTGGACCTCGTGGGCAGCGATGATGATATCATGGTGCTGGACGATCCAGTCAGCAACCCGCAGCCGTCAACACCGCAGCCACTGTTCATTTACCCTAGTGCAAGTGCACGTGATGCGGTGCCAGTGCTTGAAACGGACAGGAGGTTGCTGGATGGCAGACAAGAGCTCAATGACACCATCCTCCACTTCTTTTGCAGGTATGTGATTTGTTGCGTCTGTGTTATTCGTGTATCTCATATGTACGTGGGATGCACATGCAGATACAAGGAAGAGGAAATCTTAGGCAGAGCAGATGGCATTCAGGTGAAGCTGTTCCACCCGCATTTCTACACCAAGATCGTGCGCTGCCATATACAAAATGTTTGGCACACGAGCAATCACAGGATAGACAGGTGGGAGAGTGATCCGTTTGCCAAGGACTTGCTGGGAGTGATTGTCAACCCAGACACGCGGTGAGAATAAGCGCCAAGAATATCTTGCTGAATTGCTGCTGTATTTGCAAACTGGAATTATTTTGATTGTGTACACAGGACTCACTGGAGTCTGCTGCTTGTGTGCAATCCTGGAGGCCAACGTGGAAGTGACACGCCGCCTTTACTCGTTCATCTCGACTCCCTTGGCCTGCATCGCAACGTTGATGGACCTACGCGCGCTTACCTTGACTACATGTGGGGCAGAAAGCATGGAAGTGACTCACAACAACGCTTCTCTCCCGAAAACGTACAGCTTCTTGTACCACAGGTAGCACACGTTGCATTGCACTAGTGATGAGTTTGCATGCATTCTGTCACAAGCACTGATTGGATGCATGCACATGCATTTGGTTTGCAAGCATTGACACATGTTTGTGCAGGTCCCTCAGCAGAAGGATGGAGTTGCGTGCGGGTTGTTTGTCATGCTTTATCTTGACAAGTTTATAGATGGGGTACAAGCTGGTCCAATTGACCCAAACGCACGGATATTTCAACAGGTACAGTTCATGCATGTGCACTGCAATGTTTACAAGTGGAAGGTGCTTCAATGGCACTGTCGCGTAGGCCGACACGTGCTTAGTAACCACATGTTATTGCTGTGTGGTTGTGTGCAGATGCAAAGGAGTTGGTTTCATCTCCAAGTGGCAGACAGGTTGAGAAGACGATTGCGAACATTCATGGACAGTATGTTAGCACAGCAAAGACATGAGTTGAGCTAGTAGTAGCAGGTGGTGTGTAGCATAGCAATGCTGTAGTCCATATCAGAGCTGTCCCCCACCATCAACTCAAACCAGCTGTGTAGAATTGCTGAGCAACTCTGGCTTTGACATATACTAGACTGTATATCAGAATTAGCAGTGCAATCTACTTGGTTTTCAATCACATTCGAGACTTGGCCAGAATGAGAGTATATGTTTATTCGTGTGGGGTTGAATATTCACTCACCGCTAGGAGTTAGTGCAAAACGTCTTGCTTGGTTTTGGAATGGTGTTGAAAATTTACTCAAAGCTAGGACTTAGTGTGAATTGTATTGCGTAGTTTCAGATTGGTGTTGAATGTTCACTCACATCTGTGGCATGAAACTGATGAAGGTTATGAATATACATGTGTGACAAGCTGATCAACTGATTATTCACGGGCAGTTGGGACTTGGTGAGTTTAAGCTGTCTGTTATAGCCACAAGTCTATGCCCCTTCATGAATGTTCAGGCAATGTATAGCTGAATATTTAGCAGAGCACATGCTGTGTCCATTCACAACTGCATGCCCTTGAACATTCAATCGATTTCAACTGAATATACGAGGTATATGGGTTTTAAAAGGTGGCATTGATTTATCGTGTGGATATTCACGCGATTTGTAGGTGAATGTCGCGATTTCGTTTTGGCAGGGATTGCACAGAATGTACGAAAACACTTGAATATTCACTCGATAAAAAGCTGAAACGGTAAATCAAACGAATATTCAGTGCGTTTGCCGTGAAATCTCATAAAGTCGGGGGTCTCATAATTACCGGTGATGTGGATTCTATGCCCTGACTGATGCCATCAGACACACTGCAACCAGGCACATTAAGCTCACAGCGATGACAAGCACGATGCACACACGAGCATGCACAGGCTCTCACACCGTGAGGCGGTTCTTGGTAACCGGGATGGCGTGTTCGCAATTCAAGTCGTTTCAGAAGCTCTTAGCTTTCTCACTCGCAGTGTCACCAGCTGATCCGGTGAACCCTGTGACTACTTATACAAGTCAAGTCTTGATTGTTAAGAACATAAGCTAATGGTCATACTGAGGCTATTTCCACAGCGATTGTCACTCGATATAGAACACAACTTATAACTGAACTCACAGCTGAACAGCTACGCGCCGTGCCCATGTAGGCTATGGTCGTGAGCTACTATAAAGTCATGGCCTAGCTACTGGTCCGTGACGCGCGCGCGCTGGTATGCTGGTAGGTCGGGCGATGGTTTTGATGTAGCCATGCTCGATGAAGGCTGGTATGCGTGGGCAAATAGGCATGACAGATGACTGCCGCATCAACGGTCCCCGACACAGTCGGTAAAAGCTGAGTTCTGGAGCAGAAGGCTACCCCAAAACTTCAAGGGGGGTGGCTCGTTGACTGTGTGTACTACAGTACAGTAGGTACAGTAAGGAGGAGAGCGTCACCAGCTCTACTACTGATCATATTCTCACATAGGTTGATCCCCGAGCCTATGCCTATGTCTTGGGGGTTGTCTTTGTTTGTGTTGCTTTAATGCTGCGCCAGCATGCCCACGGCATGAGCGCTCATCTGCAGTGTGCCTGAGACGGCGTGACCCTCGTCCATGGCAAGCACGACAGCTGTCATGCCAACTACCCTCGCATGCCAGTCCTCCTCGAGTATGCCTACATCCAGCCCTAAGTCCGGGCTACCACCATAAAGACCGCGCGCGCCCCAGCCTACTGCTAGCTACTTCGTACTCTAAGTAGCATGTAGCTAGGGCTACTCTACAGACCTCTCTGTAGGAACAGCGCGTAGCTGATCAGTTACGAATCCATTATCAGCTGATGTGCTATATCGAGTCTTAGATCATTTTCGTAGTAGCATACGGCCTCGATGTGATCGTTGGCCAAGTGCCCGTATGGTACTGCACAGTCATGGTTTTACATGCATAAGCAGGAAGTCATGTCACTAGACTCGCTAATGACAGCGTGAGTCAGCACTAAGAGTAGAGACTCTGACTTTAATAGCTTTAATAGCTTGTGTAGCGACTTGAATTGGAAGCACACCGTCCCGGTTGCCAAGGATTGCCTTACCATGTGAGACACAGTGTATGTTCTTGCACGCCGTGCTTGTCATTGCTGTGAGCTAGGCGGTGGTGTGTTTGCTGCATGAGTCAGGACATAGCATCTCCGAGTTGCTTGTTCATTCACCTCATTTAACAGTAAAATACATCCACTCATGCAAAGAATTGTGTATACAGCACCACCTATTGTAGTGGCTTGTTGACTATGTGTACTACAGCATAGTAGGTATAGTAAGGAGGAGAGCGTCACCAGCTCTACTACTGATCAGATCCTCACAGAGGTTCATCCCCAAGCCTATGCCTATGTTTGAGGGGTTGTCTTTGTTTGTGTTGCTCTAATGCTGCGCGCAGCACCAGCATGCCCATGGCACGAGCGCTCGTCGACAGTGTGCCCGAGACGGCCTGACCCTCGACCATGGCAGGCATGACAGTGCTAACACGCAAAAAAGACATCCGTTTATACGTGGCGTGGAGCTGAAACGTGCCACAAATAATCGCGCGATTTATATGCTGTAAGTGAATGCGTAGTAGCGGGTGAACAAGTGAATGTGTGTATTATAATTAAGAGATTGCACTCACATATATAATGCGTATGCTAGCATGTATATCACACCCATACGCAGTGGAGAGAGAGAGAGAGAGAGAGAGAGAGAGAGAGAGAGAGAGAGAGAGAGAGCTGG
>RHPI01002264.1:176778-194388 GCA_009103225.1 Chlorokybus atmophyticus
CCCCCCCCCCCCCCCCCCTAAAGGCCTGTGGAAGTCCCTGCAACAGGATTCACTTTGATCGGGAGTTTGGTAGTTCGTGGGTGCGTCAGGCATCGCACCGGTAGGCTTTCAAGGGGATCTATGAAAGAGGAGGTTTTAGGGAGTAGCAGTGCATGCCGTTGTTGCATCCGCCGCACAGCATCATGGAGGCGTTGTCATCAGCACTGCCGCACTGGTCACATCCTTTGATGCGGAGGGGGCGTGGATGACGGATTATGTCGAAGCCTGCCTTGTGGAAGGTGACAAGGCGTGCAGTTGGTGATGTTGTCCTTGACGCTTGCCGTCGTTGCCAAGGGGTTTAAGGACTCCGAAGGGGATATACTTTCAGGACTTTGTAGATAACGCGTTGGACGCAAATGTCCAGGTTGTCCTGTGTGCGGGCCATGCGGTGTACAAAGTCACCTGCTTCAGAGCGCTGATTGCGCTGTTTGTAAAAGCCGATGCGGATGCGTTTATAGCAAAATGTGTCGCGGTGTTGAGCAATATGCAGGTTGCTTGTGGCCATTGGGACTAGGTAATTGAAGAAGTCAGCGCGAGCCTTCTGTTGAGGACATTGTTGTATCCGGTCAGCTTGCCCTTTTGATAAGACCAAGTGCGAGAAGGTTCAAGTCGAGAAGAGTCCAGGCGCGGACATGAGTCTTGAGAGGCGGATGGTTTTGGGCGTGGCGGTAGAAGTCTTGTAGCTTCGTGTTTACGTTATTATATGGCGCGTGGTGTAGCTTGTTAAAAAGCTCTATGAATAGCTTCGTGGCGCCACTTACAGCGCAGAAATTGGTTGAGTGTAGAAGTCGTGGTGGCTCTCAGAGTAGACATGTGCAGAAATAGGGGGTATAAAAGCCCGCGGAATGACTTTGTTGTAATCCTTAAAGTGCCTTTTGGATCAGCCTTGTGTGTATGCTCTGGTGGAGTGTATGTTCTTGTGCTTGCACTAGTTCCATGAATAGTGAGTAGTGTCTAAATCTCTACATATTGTGGTGGTGGGAGCAAGGTCGAGTCCTACCAGGGTGATGGGGATGGCACGCACTGTGATGCCAAGTGCTTGCTGCTTAGTGTTGAGCACAATGCCAAGGGAGTACGGGCACGAGTGCAGGTCAGCTGTAGTGATGCCGAGGGTGCGCGCGAGGTGCTTGCCAATGAACACGGGCTGTGCGCCGGCGTCCAGCAATACTCTACTTGGTCCTTTGCCATCAATAATGAGCATGTGCTTGCCTTGGTAAGCAATCATGACAGCATTAACAGGGACGCTGAGTTGGTCATGAGCACGGTGCGGTGCGAAGGCAGATAATCGTGTGAAGGCAGAGCCAATGGTGCGCTGTGCGCTTGCATGTGCTGGATGATTCACCTGTTGGTGGTTGCTGTGACAGACCAACGCCAGGCGCGCAACCTGATGGTGATGGCTGGGATGAACCTGCTCCACCAGCTATTGATGACGGCAGGGATCCTTTAATTGGCCCTGGTTCATCGTTTGGATGGTGCGGGAAGTTGCTCGGCCAGAACGTTTCGAATAAAAAGCACCGCCCTGCATGTACTGCTTGCGTGACTAGCATGGTTTCCCATGTGGCTGAGGGCTTGTGATTGAGGTTATTGCACTCATCGACGCGGGGCATTGGCAGCAAGTAAAGGGTCGTGATTAGCTTGCGCCTGAGGGTGTGGGTGAGAGTGGGTACGCGCAGTATCTCTACAATGTGGCGATCCCAATGACCACCCATGATTCCCCTTTCCACTACTGTCATATCGCGTGCGGGAAGGGTGGTAGCTGGTTCATAATGCTGAAGAACATGCCGCCGTTCGTAGAGTATGCGGTTATGTTGTTTGGCTGCTTCAGCTGCTGGCATCCAAGGGTGAAGATCAGCTACGTTAGTGGAGTTGATCAGCGCGTGGCCCCCTTCCTCGTTGAAGGCTTGCATTATGGACCATGCGATGGCACTTAGCCATTCCCACTAAGTAGCAAATGCAGTCATGGGCACGCTGGGGTGGTTGTGCACCATCCAGTTTAAGACTGGTTCTGGTACCCGGTTCATAGGATGGCGTCCCAGCAGGTGGTGGAGACGCCGTGTGATGAAGCCGGTGTTGAGGTTCAGGTCCGACATGACCTGTATGCAGATGCGCTGCTCCTCTGCCAAGCCCGCGCCCGAGCAATGATTGTATCCTTCAAGTGTCAAGTAGCCCAGCCCATGATAGCGCTGCTGTGGTGGCCATATTAGCATAACAGCAATTCTTTGGGGCTCTGTGCGGCCTCGCGTGCAGCTCCAAGGGGTGCCTTTATGGTGCGGGGGGATGCGTGGCAGGTGGCCCCTGCTGTTGGCCCAATCGTCGCACCACTGCCCATGTGCGTACTTGGGCTAAGGCCACAAGACGCATGGTGGAGTTTGACCGTGTTAGCGTCCGAAGTTTAACATTGGCAGTGAGCGCGGCCCCGACCAGGATGCGCATGGTAACCTCCGTGTCCAGCGGGCCAAGCGGAGAGGGATCCTACTCTAGGATTTTGACTGGGTATGGTGGAGGGGCGGTGCAATATGGTTTTCATAGCCCGCCAAAGATGGTAAAGGCCAGTGGCGCCACCTGCAAGCTGTAATGTTGATGCGGCAGCTTACAGCGCTCCATTAGCTTGGGGCCGATGCCGTTCAAGATCTCATTCCCCAGAGCTTCGCAAGCGGCAACGTCAGTACAGAGACCCGCAGCTGCCAGACGTGCAGCTAGAGTAACCTGTGTCAGGGGCGGAGGCGGCCCCGATGGTGCTGTTTGCGCTGCTTCAACAGCAGCGGTATTATGCTGTGCGGCGGCAGCATTAGCAGCGCATTAGAGTGCCCGCTGATGCGCGCGGCCTCTGCGGAAACGGTCCCGGTGCATCTGGTGCGGCCGGCGTAGAAGCCTCTGCTACCTGCTCCGGGTGTCTGATGCTGTAACTGAAGCCCGTTTTGCGGCTGCAGGTGTGGGATGTTGAGCCTCTTGTCCTCGCGGTGAGCATTCCCACGGCGGTGAGGGTGAGTCCCGATCACACTTAGTTGCCATGCCAGCGTGACAAAAGACAGGGTAGCAGGCCTTGTAGTCATGGTCCTGCCTTCCCAACTAAGCAGTGAGCTCGTCAACCCTTGCAGTGAAAGCTGCCATTGCCTCAGGAGTTTCTATAGCTGCGGCCTTTTGTGCGGCAGCGACGGCACGTGCGCACCCGATGTTGTTTCATTTTTGTTGTGAGGGCCGGTTTTCCCCACGCTAGCTATTGGCATTGTCTCGGTGCGCGCCAAGGTTGTTGTTGTTGATGATGCTGTTGTAGTTGTAGCCACTGGCTGGCCTAAAGTTAAGGTGCTTGGCGTAACACACCGCCTCCAGATGTCCCATCTTCTGGCAGTGGTCACACATCAGGCGTCGTAGTCGATCGTACACTCCTTTTACTAATATCAGTGGCGCCCGCAGTGATGGCACAAGGCAGGAGCAGGGAGTGCACCATGAATTACACTGCTGCCTTTGGTGCGCCTGTGACGCGGTCAACACTGCTGCAAATCCAGTTTAGTTAATTTAACTCATACGCGAGAGCACGTCCGCATGAACTGAAGCTATTCTTTTCCAGGACCATGAATTGCACTGCTGCCTTCTCAAGAAACAGTGCCATGCGGGTGAGAGCTCATATCTTGCGTGCAAGCATGCGCGCGCGTGTGTGCCCATGTGGATGTCTGGAAGGGAAGAGAGGGGATGTATGCGTGTTTCATCTGTTGTGTGCGCATATATGCGTGTGCCTGTGTACAGCTGTACATGTGCCAACTCGTCTGTGCGTGAATGCGCGCGCAAGCTGAAACGTTGCAATATGATTGGACACCTTCGTGCAGGGCGCGTCAATGGGATGCAGAACACAGACAACGCTGGTGTTGACACGTATGCAATAGCGAGGATGATGCAGCAGGCCAAGGATGTCATCGCTCATTCATATTTGAGCAATCTTCCCGGCGATGTGCTATTGGCAACAGCTGGTTGTGAGCCTGGCAACCCGGAGGGCTACTATCTGCCACGAGCCACTTTGGTCAATTCCGTGTGTTACGATCATCATGTACTATTGTTAGTACATCATTGATAGGTGACACGGTCTCTTAACATATGCAGGAGCCACCACACGGGCTGTTGTCGCAGATCTAGCCTTCGATGGACGAGCAGTTACGGTTTGTCAAGCACGTAAGCAATACACTAGCAGTGCCGTAAATGAGCTCACTATGCATGGACACCCAACAGTTCATTGTGTGCAGCGCAATAGAGATGTTGCAGCAATCAGACGCGGTCAAAAAGATATTGCTGCAAAAAAGTTTCTTTTATTGCTGGTGTGGCTGCGACGCGTGCTGGTGCAGGATGTTGCCATTGTTTACCAAACCATCCCGACCATACCATTTGCATGCAACCAGTGTTTTTAAGCGCTATTTTCCATGCATACAAACACGAGTTGGTGACATTTTGCAAAAGCGCAAAGAGCGAGCGCATGGCAACGCGCATAGCATACTTCCCTCCTTTAGTACGAGCATACCACCTATGCACATCTCTTAACAATTGTGCGGCATATGTCATTTGTGTAACATCTGTTTGACATGAACTTGCATTAATTGGCAGCTTGCTTCCATTTTACGTGATATGCGCGAGGGTGGTGCTGTAAAGCGGAGTCTGACGGCAGCTGTGCTCAGCAACCAGCAAGACTTGACAACCAAGGTGAATGCTCTGCCAACACGTGTAAGAGCAGAGGTCATTGCAAGCTTGCCCGAGTTTCTGCGCATGCAAGTCAACCTCTTGACCGACTTCTTGAATACAGGTGCGACAAACATGACATATTGTTATGTGATAGCACACACGCACACGCACACGCACGCACACGCACACGCACAGGCACACGCACACGCGCACACACTCACACACACATTGAGCATGTGCAAATGAGCTCGGCAATCAGCAGCAACAACAACAACATCAACAACAGCCATCAACAGCGCAGCGGTAGTAATAGCAGCAGCAGCAAGAACAATGTTCACAGCCCGCCGACAACTGCGACTGGGCAAGCTGAGCGATACAGGATGCGCCATTCCAGCACGATTCACACAGCACAACAAGTATGTGGTGGATATGTCTACCGTTACATTAATCAATGCATGTGTGTGAGCATGCTACATTGCGGCCGCAGCGGTCTTCTATATAAGTGACTTGATGGTTGTAGTACAGTGTAAGTGTTGTAACACTTGTAAACACATGACAAGCATGGGAAGAGTTTAGTGTTGGGAATGCTACTACTTCAGCCATGATGCAGCTGGATGAGCATAAGCCATCATGCTCAGCAGCATGTCGCCAGAGTGGCCCATGCACGGCATGGTGCAAGGGAGACAAGGATGTGCATCGTGTGTATGCCAAGCGCAAGCCTTTGTAGGAGGCTCTGAAGAACAAGGCAGAAGAGATTCAAGCGGTGCACGAGAGCCCTACATGGCAGGAGTGGGGGGTTGCAGCCGCCAGATGGTTCGATGACCGGCGCAGAGAGAGTAGGCTAACGATGGATTAGGTGTTTCGGTTGTATGCCGAGAAGAAAGGACACTTGTAAGTTGTGTATATGTGTCCTTACATCTTTGCACATGTGTACACCATTGTAGAGTTCAAGCACATGTGTGACATAGTGAAGTTCATGCACATGTGTAACACACTCTTGCAAATAACATCATGATGCGGCTGATTACGTGTAGGTGGCAGCAAAGCCCTAATCAGCAGTCACACATAGATGTGCACATCCATACTAGCAATGTGCAGTCCCACGCTATGCGTGTTTAATGGCTATGCTTGACACAACATGCAAGTAGCAGAATTATTTACGTCACGCCCACAGGACAGGCAAAAGTCATTCTCTGTCTTTTACTTATGTGGTAAGTAGAATGAGACCAAGTGGGGACCCACACTATGCAAGTGTGTGTAGTGCTTGTGGGTGTGCTCTCATGTAGGTCTGCTCTTGAGCCTATGCGGCCTTGAGCATGATGAAATACAGAAGGCATGATGTGAAGCATAGGGCTAATCATAGCCAATGAGACATCATGTGATGTATAGGGACATACGGGTGTATATGTCCACATGTGTATGCTTATGTTTACATATGAGTGCATATGCGTACATGAGAGGTGTGTATTATATATATGCATGTATGCGCATATGTGTGCATATGCGCACATATGTATGCATGGGCAAGGACGTTCACAACGTCCTAGGCTGATGTGTGTGATGTCCTAGGCTGATGTGACCAGCCTAGGGACGTTCCTCATGTCTGAGGCTGATGTGTGGTTCAGCATGCGACCTAAGGCATGGTAGTGCGACATGAGGCATGTCAGTGCGACATCTGGTTTGCACGCGAATTGTCACAAGCAGCTACCATCATGCCGATGTGACATCAGCCATGCCTATGCGACATCAAGTTTGCACGCGGATGTTGACAAGCAGCTACCAGCATGCCTGTACGACATCAGGTATCATGCAAACAATAGCCAATGCTCGTTGCTTGCCTCTATGATGTTCAGCATACCTGTGCGACACCAGACAAGTCAGTGCGACATTTAATGTCATGCAAACAATTGCTAATGCCCGTTGCTTGTCTCTAAGATGTTCAGCATGCCTGTGCAACATTAGGCAAGTCAGTGCGACATAAGGTTTGCATGCGATTGGTCACAAGCAATTGCCAGCATGCATGTGCGACATCAGCCATGCCTATGCGACATCAGGTGTTATGCGAATAATAGCCAATTCTCATTGCTTGCCTGCAAGATGTTCAGCATGCGTATGCGACATCTGGCAAGTCAGTGCGTCATCGGGTTGTATGCGAACAATAGCCAATGCTCGTAGTTGGCTTTTCAACATGCCAAGCATACCCGTGCGACAACAGGTGCGTCAGTGCTACATCAGGCTTGCACGTGAACGATGAAAAGGAGCTCCCTGTTTGTTTGTAAGTTGCAAGACATGCCGGTGCGACATCAACCCCATCATTGCGACATCAGGTTGCACGCGAATGGTCACAAGCAGCTACTTGCGTGCTTTCATGATCAAGATGTCAAGCATGCCAGTGCGACATCGGGACCTTTGTTCATCAGGTATGTCAATGCGACATCAACATGCATGCGAACGAGCAACAGCAACTACGTGTGTACCTTCATTCAAGCAAATATGCATGTGCGGCATCATCTATCATGCGAAGAACACTTCACGAATGACTTGCAACTACATGGTTGCCTAGGCTACTAAGCATGTCTTTGGGACACCAGGCTGCATGCGAATGGTCACAAGCAGCCACATGCTTGTGACCATTCGACCTTGAAGCTGCCAGGTATGCCTATGCAACATCAACCATGTCTGCAACATTCAGTGCGAAAAATGATAGACACGTGATTTGCAGCTACCTCAGGCAGGCTGCTTGCCGCCAAGTTGTCATGCATGCTTACGCGACATCTGGTGAGTCAGCGCGACATCACAGAGCAGGATGCAATTGGTCATGATAACAACCGATTCGTGTTTAACATGTCAGCCACACACACGTGCACCGACAGGCAGCATGCGAATATTAGCAAACGAGACTTGCTCGCCTTCCGAGCGCACGTGCAATGATACAGAGCTATTGGTGCAACAGCATGCACTATAACCAATGGTGGCGCTGGCATGCAACAGTCTGAAACCGACCACTCAACAACACAAAGAAACATGTTATGTGCAAGCATGACAAAGCGATTGCAAATCAGTCAAAGGTTGTATACATGAACATAAATGTTTGAGTTGACATATGCATGTAGAGAGTGTTCCCATGCATGCAATACGGTAATGTTGATATTATAATCAAGTCGTCCATGTGATGCAATAATAACATGGCACGCGTTTGTAATGATGTGCGCATATAGAAAAATTAAATTGTTAAATATGTCATTTTTTGTGTAAGTCATCCGTTGCTCAAATTAACCTACTACAAGATTGAGTTTATGTGAAGGCAATTGAGCCAAGTCGATCAAACCATCGTGTGTAAATCAATGATAATAACAATGAGCATGGTAACCTCTCAGACAAATGAGTATTTGTGCACGTGGTACACTGTGTCATGTTGCTCGTGCACATTTTGCACATCGTTACTCGAAGTACCGTTGTTAAGCTATTGATTACAGCTCGCCCGCCGTTAGAGCATGACAGAAAGGCCGGCAACCCCGTCGGCGCCAGGTACTGGTAGATACCAGTGGATACGGAGCCGCTCGGCCTCGGTACCGCGAGCGCAAAACCGGCGGGTGGCGAACTAAATAAATTGCGCCCCCCGCGCCAGAAGGGCGAACGGAAACTCCGCCCCCGGGGCGGAACGGCGAACTGCAAACTGCGCTCCCGCGGCGCGCGCGCTGGGGTTGCGGCCGGCCGGCCCCGCCGCTCTGTCCGACCTCTCAAAGTTGAGGATGTGGTGAACGCGTTTGTTAACCGATAACTAGGCCGGCTAGTGCGTTGGAAAGCTTATAAACTCAGCTTTTCAACGCACTATCTCACCGTCAACACGAACAACAGGGCCATGAGCGACGGCCAATCCTTATCGAAGTGTCCGAAGTATGGCAAGTCACCCTACGCGCCATTCCTGCCGGGTATGTTGAGAAGGTCAACGGCATTGTTGACGATTATACACTGCACTCAGAACGCACATTGAGTCTCACGCTACCTTCATGTATCCTACCTGTGCAGTAGCCTCCAAATTAAATTGGTGCACTATCGTTTGCTAATTGCTTTCAGCAGTGTGCTTACAGAGAGGGAAGACTCATAACACTCTACCTCGGGAGAAGTCTTCGCACTGTACCTCTGCCACTATGAGCACGTGGACATGCAGTACCGTACGCAACGCAGCATCCGACGGCTGCACGGTTTTCCAACAGCAAAACAGAATCAGATGCTCTCATCCAACGGTTCGTACCGGATTCGCGCTTTGTTTGTGACGATTCACGATGCGTCAGCCGCACAAACGTTGTGAGGCTCCGTAGCAAACTGCAAGCTGCAAACGCCAAAAGCAAAGCAAATTGCTGCATGAGATAAATCTTGCTAGTGTCGACGGCGGTAGCGGCCATGTCGTCGGCCATGTCGTCGGGGTCAATGGCGGGCTCCGCCGCTGTCTCTAGCGTTGTGGAGGATCGCGGTGTGTATACGTCGAGTTGCGGCTACTGTGGCGGGCGCAGCTCCTCCGTCGCACATGGTAGGCAGCTTGTGCGCAGCTTCCTCTGCCCTGCTCATCAACGCTCAATCTTGCCCACTGCAATTTCAGACCACTCTGATTTCACAACTTATCATGGTTGTTCACAGGTATGGCTGCTCAAGCTCTTACTGTTGAGGACTATCAAGGTGAGGCCTTCAGTCGCAGTGCTGCTGCTACTGTTTTTGTCTTCCAGTTTGGTTTGTGACATAGTTGAGGTTACTACACAGCACGCGGATCACTGCTTCAGGGTTTGAGATCCACCGTGTGGTATTTAGGGTTTGATGGCTGCTTTGGTCAAGTTACACGGGTGAAGCAGATTGATTGATCATTGTTCCAGAATCAAACAGTAACTAAACACACGCACAGGATTAATTGATCGCGGCTGGCGGCGTTCGGGCACTTGGCTTTACAAGCCTGATCTGAAAGTCACCTGCTGCAGGCAGTATGCCATCAGGCTACCTGTTACTGAATTCAGGTATGCACACTGTGTGACGTTAGCTTAGCTCAGCTATGAACCAGTCATTCCAGAACTCTTCATACCATTGTTCTGTCCATGTTTTTTCAGTACGTCCAAAGAGCAGCGGCGCGTAATCAATCGTCTCAACAAGTACCTTGAAGGCACTTGGCAACCCACTGAAACTTCTGCTGCTGATATTGAGGTGCGTGCATGTGCGAATGTGCAATGCATTTTGTTATCGTATTTCGCATGTCAAAGGCATAACACGATGTTGTGCACCATGTTGTTAGTCGTTGCTTAAAATGGTGCGTGTTGATCAAAACAGCAGCCAGAATAGAGCTAACATTCTCTGACAGATGCCGATCCCGCGTGTGGAATCCAGCGCACACGCCTCATCATCAAGCAGGTCTTTTATGGAGACGCAGCTTGAAGTCCAGTTGCGCCGCGTGTTGTTAAGCCTCATCGACGAGGGGTTGCTTCCATCAGCACTGAGGATTGAACCAGTCTCTAGCTGGCACGACCGCATCAGTGCGAAGCCGGTCAAAGCCGATATTGCTGCAAGATTGGGGCTTCCAGCTGATAGAACTTTCTCCTGCAATGCTGGGTTTGTCATAAGCGCGGCGGTGAAGAAAGTATCAGCCGCGCAGGCGGTATCAGCCGTAGCCGTCGCTGATCTTATTGCCAACAGAGTAGTGGGTTCGCATGAGTTTACTGCTCATGCTGCCAACGGCCACCTCAACCTCACCTTGCATGAGTTGCCGGAGGCGGATTTGTTCGAGGCTACAGGTAATCAACAGCCAGTGTTAACAATGTCGTTGCTACTCTTTGTTCGTTTCTGACGTGCCCATTTTCGTAGGGTTGGAAGCTACTAATGGTGAGGTTACTGAGCCCATGGAAAGTAGGCACACCTCCCCTCCCGAAGGCACAAAGCACACACTCGAGGTATTGATGCTTGTCATTAGCATTATAGACATCGAATATGCAATTGGTGCAGCTTTGGTGTTAGGATCACCTCCTTAACGGAACTTGCATAACTGATGTATGCCACCTACAGATCACAACAACGAGATCGGTTTTTACTCAAGAGGAGTTTGAGCTGTATAGAAAGTACCAAATGGCAGTGCATCAGGTGGGTGCACAATCACAGAAGTTCGTGCCTGTGTATCGCGGGTGTGCATGTGCGTTTGTGGATCTAGCATCTGTCACTGCCATGTCATCATCTGTCCCACTTTGTATGACTCGTTCCTCAAACCAGCATGACACCTGTCGTATTGCAGGACAAGCATGTGTCCAAGGCGCAGTATCAGCAGTTCCTCATAGACTCTCCTCTCACCCCCGTCACGGAGGGCAATGCAGGTGCAGAGTGCTTCTTCCTCATACAGACTCCCGACTGCGGGTTTGGCTCCTTCCATCAGCAATACCGCATTGATGGCAAGTTGATCGCCGTTGGGGTCATCGATGTGCTGCCAAGGTACATGCACAGGGTTGTGCAAATGTCTGTCCACATCTCCATGTTGTCTGGTTGTGTATGCGTGTGCATGCATGTTGTTGCGCACATGCCTGTACAACTGTCTCTGTGATGATGCGTATGTGTATGTGAGTGCATGTATGTATGCACAAGTGTGCATGCCGCGAAGATGGTCATGTACGCATGCATGTCTGTAGAATCTACCTACTTTCTTCCTGTGTACGCTGGTTGCTGTTGCTGAACTCAACATCACTACCACAGGTGTTTGTCCAGTGTGTACGTCTTCTGGGATCCCGATTACGCTTTCTTGTCGCCGGGCAAGTTGGCAGCAATAAAGGAGATAGAATTTGTTCAATCCGCTCGTCTAAAGTGCCCCAGCCTGCAGTACTACTATCTCGGCTACTACATACACACCTGCCCGAAGATGCGCTACAAGGCCGGCTACTCGCCGTCATACTTGTTGTGTCCTGTCAAGTACACGTGGATCCCGTTGGGTAAAGTGTCGAAGGCGCTCGACTCGCAACCCTATTGCGCGCTTTCTGAAGTGGGTCAGAGCGAAGATCAACAACAGTCATCAGCACGCTCTCCGCGTGTGTTCTTTGAGCCGGTTGCGAGCAGCAGTGGAGAGAGCACACTTGGCAGCGCCTCAGTCAAAAAGGGGAAAATGGACCAACAGCGATCTTTACAGAATCCAGTTAGCGTAGATGATGTTCCATTGCTGCTTCATGGCCACGTCTTGCCATTCAAGGTACGACATGAACAATGTTCGCGCGAGTGCGCTTGTTTGTGTTCACAGTCGCGTGTGAGTGTTGTCAGCGCTACAAGTATGCCCTGTTGTGTGTCCAGGCGTTGCAGGCGATGAACAAGCTGCCCCGTGCGATTATGGGCGAGATCAAGGCAGAGTTGGAGGCTTATGCCAGCGTTGTGGGGCCGCAGCTGGCGCTCAACCTCACCTACCGCCTCGCGTAGTTTACGCATCCCTTAACGCTCGGGGGTTACTGTGACCTAGTCACGTATTGTTCCCCTTTGGGTAGCAGTTGTTCAGTGGTGTCTCTCATCGTTGTATGTGCCGTTTGTGAATGTAGTTCGTGTACGGTATTTGCAATTTGGTAGGTAAGTTATAGTTTTATACGTCCATTTCTGCTGCCATGGCTGTACTTGGTCATGACCGCGAAGCAAGTGCATTCAATCATTCATATTGCTTGCGTTTCAAGTACTGTGTATGTCACTGTATGAGAAAGTTTGGTGTTGGACACGTTGACTTGTTAAACCTCATACATGCTGCGTGCCCGATGCATGTACTGTACACCACGCATGAATGAAAGTGACCATTGCATTTGATATGTAGAGTAAGAATACCCACGCAAGTTGTCACGCAATGTGTGTGAACACATGCACACATATCACACGCTGCGCGAGTGTATGAAAAGCCTGTTCCTGCGAGCGCATTCCTCTGCTCTTGCATATGGAATTTCTCACAGTTGGTTGGTCAGTGTCATGCTGGTCAAGTCACACCCTAACATGTCCAGTAGTTTTAGCTTAGCACAGTATACAAACGACGCAAGCTGCATCATGCAAAGCACACCGCATGTAAAGCACACTCACATAAGAACTCAGCACACCGCATGCATGCATTTATATCTAACACCTCCGGGCAACATGTTAGCCTAGCTACTCACTAAGCACGACACTAACCACCACTACCCCGCTAGACATCATGCATGCATGGCAATTCATAGTCTTTACCTGCACGCATATAGTGGCTGTGCTCATACAAAGCACGTTACAGACCTCAACCAAGTACATACTGTAGCCAACATGTATATACTTTAACTCAGCGCACGAAGCAAGTCACAACTCTCAACCAAGATCAATGGACGGTTTAGCCAGATGAATTATAACTACACGATATACAAGATACAAACGAGGAGGGTGATATGGAGTATGTACAAATGCGTTGCTACAACTCATGTTGAAAGCGTCACAGCCAAGGACACTGTCAATATCACAACACTGATTGCAATCAGCCCATACCCCGCGCACTGGCTCTGTGGCGGTTGATATCTCTCCTCCGTTCCCAGCAGCGGTTCGCGCTCATCCCCTATATCGGCTCCCTTGTCCGGCGATATCAGCAACAAAGCCCCCGGCACGGCGAATATCACCACCACGCCCGCCGTGGACCCGATAACAGCAAACACCTTGCCGAGGTCCCGCACGAGGAGTGCGGGCACGAGGGTGGCGAGGTAGAAAGCCAACGTGAGTGTGACGTGAGTTGTTGTTGTCGGTGTGGGTGGCTTGGTTGAGGAGTTGGTACGGGTCCATAGCCCTTCCAACACGGCTCGGGCGGGGAAGTGATTGATCGGGTATGACACGATCGCAAGCTGAGAAAATACAGAGAGAATGGACTAGTGCACGCAGGCATACAAGATAGATACCAGGTGCTCGTGCACACCCACACATGTGTACATGCTCAAGAACGCATGCTCGCACGCACGCATACATGTGTACATGCTTGAGAACGCACGCTCGCGCGCACGCACGCACACACGCACACGCACACGCATACGCGCGCGTGCATACAAGCAACCGCGTGGACACGCGTGCACGCGCACGTACGCCCGCCCGCACACACGCCCACCTCCACTCACCATTGCCATGCCCACGCGCGCAATCTCCACCTCCCCTCTCCCGTGCGGGAAGCTGGCCAGCGCGTCTCCACCGACGTCGGGGAAGGCAACGTAACCGTACACGCCCACAAGCAGGTACCCGATGAAACAGATGCTCATGGCGCCAACCGTCGCTGTGCGCATGGCAGACGGCTTGTCCGCGTGCTTGTCACTCAACTCCGCGTACAAAGGCAGGATCTGGACACGCATGCATGTTGGGCATAGGAAGTACATGCTTGTGCGTGTGCATGCGTGCATACGCATGCGTTCGTGTGCATATGTGGACCATGCTGTTATGAAGGAGTGCAAGTTGCATACTGCGTGGTTGTGGTCTCAACTTTGAGTGCTGTTTCTCATGCAGTATATGCACAGTAACACAGGCGCACACTACTTGGATAAGAGCATACACCAACTGTGTCATCACTGCATACATGTGTGTTGATGCACTGTTGAGCTACACTGTGTATCCATGTAGTGTCGTCCATAACACAGAACGTATCAGGTGCATTGTGTGGCGTTCTTCGTTTAACACTTGCCAACTGTTCTAGTCCCACCTGCATGTGGCATTGGAAGGCGAAGACGATGATAGGCACCGCCATGAACGCTTGCGGGGACAGATTAAACCACTCAACTCCCACAGGAAGAGCAAAGTTGTTCTCCGCGAGCGAGTATACACCGTAGTAACACGTCAATGCGGCCACGTACCCGAGCACGACAACTGCAAACCGACACGGTGTGATTAACATCTGGCACAATATGAGAGTTTTCCCATACTCACTTGCGAGGGTGCTTGCGATGGCGAGGCGACGAAGGCTGCGCATCATAGCTAGCGGGAGCGCGGATATCAATGAGACTGATGTGATTATCAGCGTGCGGGATGCGAGTATATTTCCGGGGCCAAATACATGTGTCGCACCCGGCTCGAGCATATCACCTGCAATGTGTGTGCGCGCGCGTGCGATGGAGCGTGTGAGAAAAAAGCCACATGAGTGTACGTGTATACAGCGCCTCAGGCCCAAACCACCACCTTGTGTGCGTGCGTGCATGCAAACACATAGACACACGCACGCACACATGTGCATGCACGCGTGCCCCTGTATGTATGTATGTGTGTGCGCTTGTGTCAACGTGCACTTGTACACGTGCACGCGCACACATGCGCGGGCGCGTGTGTGTCTCTGTGTGCTTGAACGCGCACCTTCACAGCGTGTGCATGCATATGCATGTGCGCATGTGTGCACATGAGCTGCTTCCCAAGCACTCACCGATGATGATGAAATACGCGATGCACGCGCCGTACAAGTACGCAAGCATCGTGATAGATACCAGTGTTGCGGCGCGCGGGCCCAACGCTTTCGCGACCAGCGCTTGGTAGGACACCGCTCCACCCACATGATGCGCCCACCTCACAAGCACCTGTGCAGATGATGATGGTCTTGATGTAGAGTGAGCCAGATGCATATGATGCGATCCACACATGCTGAAGCAGCGCGTGTGTGTGCCTGGACGCGTACGCATGCGCGTGCACGCACGTGTGCATCTGTGCAAGTGCGTTCACGCGCATGCGCACGCGAAGGATCGCGCGTGTGCGTGCGTGCGCTTGCGAGTAGATGTTGGTGCGCATGCGTGCATGCGCATGCACGCGCGCACACGTGCACGTGCATCTCCCCCCACCTGTACGGTGTACGTCTCCAGCGCAGCTAGTGCGGCTGTGACCCCAAGTGCCGTCAGCATCCCCGCCCGTGCGAACGCGAAGGGGAAGGCCAGCACGCCCGCGCCCACCGACGCGTTGGCCACGTTGGCGCAGGTCGACCACACGCTCGCACCTCCACTCTTGGAAGAACGAAGCGACACCACACTGGGCTTGGAACCAACTGCTGCTTGTGTGTGGCACACTGTGATGTGGGGGGTATGTGGGTATGTGGGTATGCGTGCATGCGTGTGTACGGGGGGAAGGGAGAGGGAACAGTCACAGGGCACAGGCTGCCCTGATTGGTGGTGGTGGGCTACCACTGTCGTGTGTGAGTAACGTTGTGGTGAATTGGAAGATCTTTAAGAAGGGCAGTCGGGAGGACCAAAAAAAACAAAACAGCTGTGAATTGAACATGCGTGATAGGAACACGTACTCTGACAAAGGACAATCGTCTGTGCGTCATAAGTTGAGTTGCATGCGCGTGGTACACATGGAACCCACGAACGTGCGTTACAAGTGCAGGCCTATCAGCATCTTGGCACCATCCGAACCTTGCTCGTCCTCGCCCCCCCGTACATCGACCACCTCCTCGCCGCCGCCGCCGCCGCCGCCGCTGTCCATGGCCAACCGCCAGAGCGACTGAGCCAGGTTCACAGGTTCAGTGAAACCGACCGCGTCCGGTTCATCAGATTCAGTGTGTTCGAGGTCGAAACTGAATCTGTAGATCCAGTTCTTGAAACCTGGTTTCAGATCTAAAGACGAAGGTAGAACGTACGTAATGCGTACGGCAATGTGCACAGTAGTAGATGCATTGTGCCGTGACGCGTACGGTCTATCTTACCCAATCACCCACAGTAGTCGCGGCGCATAATTTGCTGACACGGAACCCGCTGGCGTTCGGCCATGGCCGCTTATCTTCCGTACGCACAGAGAAACCACTTTTGAAGTAGTACAAGTCATGAGAGTCTGCTAGCCTATCTACGGTAGCAGATGGTTGATGATCATGGTAGCAGTGCCAGGACCTACAGACTGTAGGCTACAGTACATTGCCACCAGTTCAACGAAGACCATGCTACAATCGGTTTGCAGTGCGTAGGTATGTATACAGTGGTATACATAGACCGCTACCACGACCAGTAATAGCCTCCGCTACGAACGGTAGCCTAATCTGGGTTGCGTTACGAATAGGCCTATGAATAGGTCTAGGTCAGTGTCTGCCGGGGGGGGCTTGAGAAGGTACTTCCGTCAGATGGCGGTGACGGCCGGAGCGACATCTAAAACAGGTCGCGGTGACAACATCCAACGCGGAAATAGCTCCCCGCACACACCCGCCGAACCGGCCACACAGGACGGATGCCAGCAATGGAACGCACTGGTTCACCGCGCGTCGCGTCAGTGCATGACCGGTTCGAGCAGTGATGTACGCGCACGTGCGGTATACCCGCACGCTACATGTGAATTTAATGGTCACATTAAGGCACTTTCCACTGCATGTTGCAAATATCACCGGGCATTCGGTACGATCGATTACCGGGTGCTCATGTCATACATGTCGACCATAGAGATGGACTCTAGTTAGGCGTGGGGGGGTCTCTTACCGTAGGGCACCGGTACATGACGACGTGATGACTTGGCTGATTTCAATTAAATCCCACCGTTTATGTCACACAAAAGGACACACCCACACAACAACATACGAAAAGCACAAAACAACTAAGGGACAGAAAACGTGATACAATAAAACGACAGAGTGGCTGTGTCTCCGTCTCCATTCTCGCACAGTGGTGGAGTGTGTGCATGTGGGCGGCGGCAGTGGTGGTGGTTGGGAGGTAGTCCAGGGTGTTGGTGTGGTGGGTGTCATGAAGGACGCTGCAGTGACTGGTGTCGCGCTCCTCCTAAGCCTGCTTGGCGTCGTCCTCCTGCTGCCTGCAGTCTCCTGGGCTCAGCAGCCCCCTGCGCTTGGGCCAGAGTGCCCCATTGTAGACCCGCCTGCAGGTGAGAGACTGAGTGGGTGGGTGGGTGGGTGGGTGGAAGAGTACTCTCTCTCTCTCTCTCTCTCTCTCTCTCTCTCTCTCTCTCTCTCTCTCTCTC
>RHPI01002264.1:194530-211555 GCA_009103225.1 Chlorokybus atmophyticus
CTCTCTCTCTCTCTCTCTCTCTCTCTCTCTCTCTCTCTCTCTCTCTCTCTCTCTCTCTCTCTCTCTCTCTCTCTCTCGTGTGCGTGCGTGCGTGCGTGTGTGACCACCCACCCTATGAAGGAGGAGAGAGAGAGTATGTGCGAAAGAGAATGAGTGATTGAGTGAGTCAGTGCGTGCAAGTCAAGAAGAGTGTGTGTGTCTGTGTGCGTATGTGTGATGCAGAGAGTGTGTGTGCCTTGCCTTGTTATTGGAGTTGCAGGCTGACTGTTGGTATGTGTGTTGTACCAGACCAGTGGCTGCGTTGGTCAGATCCTCGGACATGGCCATCGCAGGTAGTTCCACAGCTAGGTGACGAGGTGAGATACTTATAAACACATACCCACTCGTTGTGCTTGTCACACGCATATGGATGCCGCCCCCCCCCCCCACCACCACCACCACCACCACACACGCACGCACGCACCCCACTCGCCCTTTCACCCCCACCCACCCACGCACTCACCCCCACCCAGGTCCTGATCCCCTGCAACACCGCCGTCCTCCTGGACGTCTCCCCTCCCGCGCTGTCCGGCCTGTGGATCAAAGGCCAACTGAAGCTGCTGGACGGTCCCTCCGCGCCAGATGAGATTGATGTGGTCACCAATTGGGTGATAGTGCAGGGGAAGCTGACGATTGGGACGCCCACACAACAGTACTCGAGAAAGTGAGTGTGTATGTTGTGTCGTTTTATTACTTTGTTTGTTTGTTTGGTCGGAATCCCAACGGTGTGATGATGTGTCTCAGGGTTACTTTTACACTCACGCCTGCGCCGGGGAGACAACAGAAGACGTTTTTCTACCCGGCTGGCAACCTTGTGGTCATCGGGCACAAGGCTTTCTATGTCCTTGGTGGCCAGGTATGTGTTATTGAGACAGCACTGTTGTTGTAATGCACATGGCACGCGCTCACACTCACGCTCAGACACATACTCTCAGACACAACCACACATGTTGCTCGCATGCACCTGTGCACAGGCACACGCACATGCATACACGCACACGCACATACACACACACACACACACACACACATGCAACCAATGTGTCTCTTCCTGTCTGCAGCTGGACCTGCACGGTTTGCCTTCGGGTCCCAACACCATTACATGGAGTTCCTTATACGGCTCCGCATTGGACGGTTCCAACGTAATACGCGTGAAAGACGTGTTTGGCAGCTGGCAGATTGGTGACGATATCGCCATTGCCCCGAGCGATTTCGACTTCAACGAGGCTGAGCAGTTCACCATCGTCGATATCAAGCGCATCATCCCGACATCGAACCACGCTATCGTCACGTTGGACGGGAAGCTCCGATATAAGCACTTTGGCAACCGTATCGTTGTCCCGGCCGACAACAACAACAACAGCACGTACTCGTTCTATGAGGACACGCAAGTGGGTTTGTTGACGAGGAACATTGTGATTAGAGGTGTTGAAGAGAGTGGGGACTATGCGTTGGAAGGTGGACACCTCGTCGTGGCGTACACGAGCACCCCGCAGTATATCGAGGGTGTGGAGTTGATATCCATGGGTCAGCAGGGGAACATCGGGCGATATCCGATGCATATGCATCAGTGCGGATATCACCCCGACACGTATATCCGCGGCAACGCTGTACATCACTCTTTCCAGCGTGGAGTTGTCATCCACGGCACGCACGATGTGGACGTGCGGTCCAATGTGCTGTACAACATACAGGGACACGGGTACTTCCTCGAGGACGGCGTGGAGACCGGCAACGTGTTCACCAACAACTTGGCCATATACATTGTATCAGTGACGAAGCTGATATCAGAGGAGGAGACGGATGACGAGCCCTCGGCGTTCTGGATGTCCAACTTGGACAACACGTGGACGAACAACGTGGCGGCGGGGTGCGAGGCCATCGGATACTGGATGGAACTCAGAAAGTGAGCGCGTTGTGAACGTCAAAAGTGTGTGCGCGCGCGTGCATGTGTGTGCTCGTGCACGTGCGCTTGTGCTTGCGCATGCGGGTGTGGTGTGGGTGTGTGAGCGTGTGTGTTGGCATATGGACGCTCATATGTTGTCTTCTTGTCTCTATCAGTGCTGTGAGAGGGGAGTCGGCGGCGAGGCCAGAGGCCAAAGGCATGGTCCCGCGTGAGATCCCCCTCAGACTGTTCAAAGGGTAAGCGCTGTTCGTGTCCTTATACACTGCCCAACTCACTCACTCACTCACTTGTCTCTCAGTTTTTCTCAAACACATACACATGCACCCACATCTTGACTCACCCACTCAGTCATGCACGCTCTCTAACTCACGCATGAATGCGTGTTGAATGCGTTCATTGTTCCCACACCATGTTGGATGCTGAACTTACCTACTCCTCTCTTCCCAACAGCAACACGGCGCACGCAACCGGGTGGGGTCTTCGTACCTACCCTTCCGGCTATTTCGGTCCCGAGAGCACGATATACAACTTCCTGGCCTTCAAGAACCGGATATCGGGCGTGTTTTTCCACAAGACTCGCAACTTTCGCGTGTTTGGGAGCCGGTTCCTCGACAACGCCGTTGGGGTGGATATCGACCGCGCCGGCGATATCAACGTGGCGTGGAGCTACTTTGTTGCCACAACACCAAACGACCCGTACGGGTGTCTCAATTTCACAACAAAGGACCCGGCCAACCCCAACACATGCGTGTACACACGCAACAGCGTGTGCCAACCCACATACCACTCGGTGACAAATGTTGCTTCCTATTACGGTGTGTCTATGCACTGCAACAACGCGTATCCCGACGCGGGTGCGAGGCTGGAGAACAATGTGTACTTTGGGTTTAAGCACCTGTGCAAGCCCATGGCGGCGATATACGCGGACCCGACCACGTTGGGTGACAACCCACAAGCTGTTTGGGAGACACGCACGCAGATATACAAACAGACCTTCATATCGTCGCTGCCTCTGTCTATCCAGCACGGGACCAATGCCGATTTCGGCTTCGAGGCATATAATCAGTTCACCCTTTGGGACACGGATGGCAGTATCATGCAACAGAGTGGTTATCTCACCTCTGGGAACAATGTTGGGCTTGTGGACACGCGGCGATGCACCCCGCCCAAAGATGATATCAACGCTTACGCCTGCCCGGGAGCTTGTTATCGGCAAGTGCAGGTCCGGTTCGTGGAGTCTGCGCCCGATATCTACAGCACGGTGACTGTATCGGGCCGAAGAGGGCAGTATTACGCCCTCAAAGGTGGATATTACACCACCGGCAACTCTATTAACGACAAGAACCATGTGTTCTACGCGGCCATACAGAGCGCCACAACATACACATTCAACATACTCTCCACTTACCCAACAAGAACTCCCACCCAAGTTGGGATATATCTCTCCGACTCCGATACTGCTGCCTGGGGCGAGGAAAACTGCGGCAGCTTCGTCGATATCATCCTCCCGGCCCCGCGAGCAGGGTATCGCTTCGTGCCGTTATCGGGACCTATTGTTGCCGATTTCTGCCCCGGCACGAGTGAGGACAAATGGCCAGATGGGTTTGCAGTGTACTCGTACACGTGTGTCAACAACAGGTGGGTGATGCGCATGAGGGCGGGGAGATACATGTCCGGCGAGGTGTGGCTCACACAAGTTCCCGGAGACGTGTGTCAAGCCATGAAGACGTGTACGGGTTTCCAAGGAAGGAGTGTGTGGAAGTATCTCGATGATGGCTCGGATGCTATCACAGCTGGCTTCATGAAACCAACATATGATGACACGAGGTGGAAGAGTGGACCCGCGCTGCTCGGGTTCGGGCCCTACGCTGTCAAACAAACTTACGTCAGGTATGTGGTTCTGTTGTTGGTGGTAGTGGTGGTGGTGGTGGTGTGGGTGTTGTGTGTTGTAGTGTGCTGATTGCCATGTGTGCTTGAGCAGGTTCAGCACGGCAACGAGGCCGCAGATTGCCAGCTGGTTCTTCCGGCGCACCTTCTCCATCAAAAGTAAGTAACACCATCATCACCCTTCCAGTCCCTGTATGCTACGCGCACACACATGCACACACGCGCACACACATGCACGTGCGCGCATATACGCAAAAGGTGCACCAGCATGTGAACCTGTGTGCACACGTGTACCTGACACGACAACCAACCCACATTGCTTTTACCCCCAGGTGCTGCGTGCGTGATCGGCTTCCACATTGGTCACAAGCTCTCCCACGGCGCTATCATCTACATAAACGGCATCGAGATCTTCCGCTACTACTTACCCCCGGGTCCCATAACCTATCTCACCTTCGCCGAGGGGGCTCGTTATGTGACAGATGCATCACCTTACACCCCCGTCACACTCAACAACGCCATACCGTACCTCGTGGATGGGAATAATGTTGTTGCGGTGGAGCTGCATATGAATTATAGACTGGCCAGCGCGTTCGATATGCTGCTCAACCTCGACATCAAGTGCTGATGTGGAAGGTGGGGTGGGCGTTGGTGTGTATGTGGGTATATGGGTATTTGTTTTGGGTGTACACTCGCACACACGTGCGCATGTAGTACAGTTACTGCGTGCGTGTGTGTCCGAAGTGTCGGAGTTAGCGTGACTTGGGTGGCCTTTTTCCCCTCCTCTTCTTCTTTTCTTTCCCTCCTTTCTTTTCCACTCTTCTAATGAAGCGAGCGAGAGTTTGTTCGAGCTTGATCCTGTATGTAGAGAGCTGGCTAGCTGTAGCCATAAACTACAGCTAGGTTTCCAGTAGCTGTTTACAAGCAGCTTGGACCTCAGGGTGTAGGCAGAAACTTGAACTGCCTGTGTGTGTGTTTGTGTAAATACAGAGCCAAACACAGATAGTGACGCTGCAACGTGTTGAAGTTGCACAGTAGAATGATTAGATGGTGACTAGTTAGAGAGTTAATGAAAGCGCACTGTTGCTCCTTTATGCCAATTGAATGCATCTGCCCATACGCAAGCAAGTGTCACACCTGTATTGTACGCGTGCGCACACGGAGGTGCACGCATGCACGGGGTGCGCAGCAACCCAAACATATTGCCCATAGAGTTGCCTCACCACACAGCATATGCACCACAACCTGCACAAGCGAAAAGGAAATGTAGCTGCAAGTGCTTAGCTACCAGCTTGACGCACGTGTCTTGAGCACATTAGATGATAGGCGCCAGCGCGCGTGTGCACACAAACTGAACAGGCAAACAAGGAAAGATACAAATCAATGCAATCACACCACACACGCGCGCATGTATGCATTCATGCAGACAAAAACATCCATGAAAGCCAGGAAAACAACCAAAAGCATACACTCACAAACACAGACGCGCACGCACGCACCCGCAGGCACATGCTCACCCAGGAAAGTGCTGCTGTTGTCACACCGCGTGCTTTACCACTCCAGCTTGTTGCTCACACAAACTGTCTCAATGACACACCCAACCACCCAACATATGTACCACAACCCAACATGTACACCTACCCCAACTCACCTACACAACACCTTTGCACCTTTCCAACATCTATAAGCCTTCCTCTCCATCTCTTTCTCTCACTCAACGAATGCTTGGTGGGGCATGCTTCTTATACGTCGGCCCGATGTAATTGTTGTACAGGTATGCTGCTCCATACGTTTGCGGGAGTGACAGCCACAACACCAACACGAGCTTGATGTAGAAGTAGAGTGGGACGTAGCTCAGCACTGGCCACAAACCCCACTCGATGAACTGAGCCACGCCGTACACCACCCAGTAAGTCAACCACTGACGGTCGTCGTCTTTGTCGCCGGTGTCGAGAGCACGGATGGACGCAAGCGCTGGCCATACCGTCGCCGCCATAAAGCTGGAGAACAATGACATGGACATGCATGAGGACATGCGTAAAGACAAGTCCTATGAGAGGATCCACGCCACATGCAGGCAAGTGGGGCACACACTCTCTGTCTCTTAACACTTACCAGAGAAGCTGGCCCAGCGCCATTGTGGGTATTTTCTCTCCTGCAACGGCGGGGATGGATGACAACCACCTGACCAACCTCACCGCCACCGCCGCCGATGAGGAGGAGGACAACGACAACAACAGCAACACCAAGTCTATCTGTGCACTGGCAGATACGCACTGACAGTAGTATTCCAGGTTCACAGATCGGGTTCAACTCGACTCTGGTTGCTGCTTGCCGAGTTGTTCGAAGCGGTTCGGTAGCAACCGGTTATGATCGATCCTGGTCAGGTACTTGTCCTCAGCGGGGTTGTTGGCGAGGTCGTGTCTCTTGGCGGCGGCGGCGGACGAGGAGCAGGACCAGGAGGAGGAGGTAGAGGAGTAAGAGGAGGGGAGGGAGCATAGGATTGGTGCGTATGCTGCTGCGGAGGTGCGCCACTGGAGCCCTGGCCTTAGCCTCTGTAGCAGGAGGAGGGGCGACCAAGGGGCTCCTGCTGCTGAGACAAGTAGTGTGTGTGTGTGTGTGTGTGTGTGTGTGTGTGTGTGTGTGTGTACGCTCCAGCTGCTACTTTGCACGACTGTGTATTCACGTGAAGCGCAATGACAATCGTAGGAATTAACAAACACACAAACAGAGTGGATTGCCACTGCATAACTACTACTCATTGAGCTTTTCAATGTGTATTACGAGCTCAATGCCCGAACACAACAGGCAACAAACTCATTGTACAGTGGCATGCGCGCGCACGCGCACGCACGCAACGTGATGGTGCCTGTTGCCATCACAACTCTTTGTACCACCACACGCAGATGGGTGTCTCCGCCCCGCACACGAACACTCTTCCCTCCCCCTCCCCCTCCCCCTCCCCCCCTCCCCGCGCGTTCACGTCCATCCCCGTCATCGACGTGTCCGCGCTGCCCCGCGTCGCCGATGATGTGGCTATGTGGCGCCAGTCTGCCGCTGTCAGGGCCGTCGCGGACGATATCCACAACGCATGCCGCGACGTCGGGTTCTTCTATGTGGTACGTGATGCCGTGACTACAAGCACGTGTCAATTGGTGGGTGTGGGTGTGCACTTGTGCGCGTGGGTACGTGGGTGTGCACGGTAGTGCAAGCGTGTGCGCATACACATACGCGAGCACATGCACATAAAAGGACACGTGCACGCGTAGTTGTTGAACACGACTGCGTGTCCCCTCCCTAAACACACCTGCAATCCCCCCCNAGGGGGTGTTCCAACATCTTCTTCTCCCACTCTTTCGCGTGAGAGCCGGCGGTTCCTCAAAGCTCCAGCTGAGAGTGGTTTGAGTTGTGTGTGGGGTGTCCTCACGCCCTCGGACCCCGTTGGTGTTGTTGTCACGCTCACGCTCCCGCCCCCATCACTCAACTCGCTAAAGGAGAAGGACAAAGAGTGTGCATGTGCGCCACGTGACGTGCGCGGGGGAGATAGCGTGCTCGCCACCACCCACACGCACACACGTGCACGCAAGTGGTTATGTGCGTATACACACATACATGTGTGCATGACATGTATTAACGCACACTCACATACAAGCGACTTGCCAGATTCGTGGCTACATACATGTTTGCCTACACTGCGCACCCCCTGTTGTCATCAGTATGCGTGCTTTGCACATAGTGTGTACGCAGTTGTGTCATGCATGATATCCCTCAGACGGGCCACGGCGTGCCAAAGAGGTTGACGAGGGGTGTCATCGACCTCGCGCGCAAGTTCTTTGCGTTGGGCGACGAGGAGAAGCAACGGATCGCGTTGACTGCCAACAGCGGATCAAGGCAAGAGAGACTTGTTGTTGTTCACCATGTGTGTCATGCATGCATTGGTCACACATTCAGTACTACAGGGTCAGTTCTGCGCAGGGGTTATCAGAAGATTGGACTCAATGTCACAAAAGGCTTGAAAGACTGGCACGAAGCTCTGGATGTGAGTGGTTGCCTGGGTTCATGACGGTACTGACTTTTGGCACTGTTATCTTGCATCAGATCAGGGAGCTGCATGCTTGACCAACCGCTGAGTGATGTTATGTCCGTGATGGCGCACATATGTGCGAGTGTGCGCGCGTATGCGTGCGTGTGCGCACTCATGCCTCCCCCCCCCCCCCCCCCCCCCCCCCCCCCCCCCCCCCCCCCCCCCCCCCCCCCCCCCCCCCCCCCCCACCCANACCCACACAAATATGCACTGCATGCGTGCGCATGTGCCACATGTGTACGTCTTGCATGCTATCACTGACATACTATCCTTCCTCAGTTCATGACTGAGCTGCCGCCCTCATCATCATCATCATCACCACCCCATCCCGATCCGATATCCGGTCCGAACCAGTGGCCGACCGAGCTGATACCTTTTCGGCCGGTGTACGAGGAGTATATCGCCGAGCTCAATGCGCTGGGGAAGCGCCTGATGCGGGCGATATCGCTCGGGCTGACGGGAGGAAACGACCCGCTTTTGTGGGAGAAGAGCGTGGCGGAGGAGAATTTCTGGATACTGAGAGCGATTGGATATCCGCCTGCAGGGTTTGATATCCATGCCCGTGAAAGCGATGTCGGCCTGGGATGGTGCGAATGTTACCTGTGTGTCTCGTTCACACTCGCACGTACACGCTCGCTTTCACAGGCCCGTCGCCCACGCACACACACACACACACACACACACACACACACACACACACACACACACACGCGCGCGCGCACGTATACGCATAACAGCCACAGACTCAATGGTTGTAATGTTTTTGTCTTGTGGGATGTGTGCAGTGGGGAGCACACGGATTACGGTACGTGTTGCTAGTGTAGTGGCACATGCAAAGATGCAACCCTAGCGGCGGTGTTGTCTTCAGCAACACCAGAGTTACCTGTCTTGCAGGCCTGCTAACTATGGTCAATCAGTCTGAAGACGTCACTGCACTTGAGGTACATATACCCACAGACGCACGCGTGCATGCATGCACGTATGTGTGCGGCTGTGTGCGCGCGCATGCGTGTGGTGGTATACAATGTATCCGTGTACACGCTGTTATACACGTTTCACACCTTTCAGCATGGTTACTTGCCGTATCGCACCCTTCACCTTCTGACTAAGCCCGGTGACAGGCGAGGAATGTTCGTGGCGAGTGGGTGGCTGCAAAGCCCATTCCAGACACTTTTGTTGTGAACATCGGCGACATGTTTAAGGTGGGCATCTGTGTCACATATGCATCACCACATATGCATCACCCCTGCCCAATGCAACCCCAAAATCTGTCCAACTCATGTTGGCGTCTAGGTGTGGACCAATGGAGAATACGAACCCACCGTTCATCGCGTACTCACCGCCAACGACAAGTACCGCGTTTCGGTGCCCTTTTTCTACGAGGTGAGGAGTGTGGTGCGCATGTTGTGATGTTGGACAACTAGTGCGTGTGTGAATGTTGGTGCGTGTGTCTGCAGCCGGACTTGAGCGCAGTGGTGAAGCCGCTAACGACCCTCATCAAAGGTCAAAACGGCGGTTATGAAGGGGTTTGTTATGGGGATCATGTGCGGCGCAAGGTGTCCAACAACTTCAAGTACGATGATGTGTAAAGGCGATTGCTTGTATCTATTGGTTTGATCACCAGGTGTTAAATAATAAAGGTACAGCCACAATACAAACAGCTAACTAGATGTAATAATCCCTGTATACTACTACTACACAACGCAAGGTCTGCAAACCTGCATTGAGACTGACTATTTGCAAGGTTTGCAACTGGATGGCTGCAAGCACATGACATACTAGTCAACTATCATGCGTCCATTAGATGTATGCGTGCTGTTTTTTGGGTGCGTCGCTACACAAGGCCGTGACTGCGTACCTCCGCTGAGGCATCATGTGCATGATAGATTACTGTCGCTGCTGATGGGTGAATTTTTATTATGCAATAGCCGGAGCAACGCACACATTAAGTTCTCTTGCTGGCTTGGGTGGACTGCTTGGTGCCCTCCCATTGCATAGACCTTTTGGCAGGGAAGCGCCAGCCCATGTTCATGACTTGTTGTTGTATTAGTTGTGGCTGACTAGCCTAGGTTGTTTTACTGGCTGTGGTCTGCGCTACCATTGCACAAACATACGCTCGACGCAGCTTCTCTGATACTTATGTGCAACACCAACAAACACATGCCACATTTTCCTGGACTCTGTGCATCGCAGACACATGCACGCATTTGCCCAATGCGCCCAAACCACAGAGCCATTGCCTTCAGAATATTACTGGATGAACTTAGTGCAACACACAGCCAAGCAGCAGAAGCGCTAACAACCTGCAGGCTAGAGTCTGTGCACAAGCAACACCATAACCCAACAAGAAAAGCATGCAACACCCACACCATCGGCATTGGCTAACATGCAGCCTCCCAAACCTGTGCAACTGTCACGAATGAAGCAACACGCGCACAACCAACCCACAAACGCATAACGCAGTGATGCGCAAATCATTCCTCATGAATTCAAAACCACTGTGTACTGATCTGATCACAAGGCACATACTCATTCTATCTCTCTTAAGCGTCGGCGATGGTGACCTCAACCTCTACCCCGGGCTCGATGGAGATGGAGGTGATCTGCTTCACGACCTCGCTGGGGGAGTGCATGTCGATCAGGCGCTTGTGCACGCGCATCTCGTAGCGATCCCACGTGTTTGTACCCTCACCGCAAGGAGACTTGCGAGTAGTGATGCGCAGGACCTGACCACACAATTGTTGGCAACAACGTTGAGTACTGAGTGTGACACCGACAACGTAAACAACTTGTTCTCAATACCAAAATGGCATAGATTATGCAGGGTGAACGTACATACATACAGATGCATACCCTGCATCAATGCAACTATGTTCATCAATACATCATGCTGCACGTGTGTGTAACATGAATCGACAAACGCCATGTGTGTAAGTTATCCTAGACTTGAACAATCAAGCATACGTGCGACTATGCAGCTGCTGCTGCGGCATGAGGAAGCGAGATGAATGCGTCGCACTTGTGCAAACAGATGGAAACGTCAGCTGACAGCAAGCCTAAAATTGAGTTAGAAGCAAAGAAGCTCAGCTATCAAGCCTGGCTGTGTGGGGTGTGTTGTCTACCTTGGTGGGCATGCGGACTGGGCCCTTGACGCGGAGTCGCTTCTCCTTGGCTCCGCGCACGAGGTCAGCGCACACCTTTTCAAGTGAACTGACGGAGCGGGATGTGAGGGTAATGCGGATGCGGTGGACCCGCTCCGTCTCGCCGCCGCCCTTCTCGCCGCCGCCCACCGCCGCCTTCATGCTCTGCATTTTGACTAAGTGGGTAGGGTCCCCGAGACAGACGCCGGCAATGAGCACGACCGCTTGCTGAGGGACCCCGACGACGCCGCCGACACCGCCAAAGAGGACAACATGGAGGCCGCCCACAACCCTAATACTCCACTGGCGGCCGGGCAAGCCCTAAACTGTTGATATCACGCATCCAACCGCTAATAAGGATCCTGATGTCTCCTGAGCCCGAATCGAACGGCGAGTGGACAAGATTTTACGTTGATATCTTGGTCAGCTGCTTGATTTCGGCAAACTTAGGGTTTGTGAGAAATTAGGGCTCTGTTCTGGCCATTGGTATTGTCGTCCTCTTTGATTGTGTAGGCGGCGTCGTGGCTGCTTGGTTGGGTTTGGGGGGGCGGGGGGGGGAGGAGGTGACAGGATGGTGGACGACGTGTCCGCCGACGTGCGGGACATTGAGTATCTGCTGGCGGAGGACTCCGGGGAGGCGGATGGCGGCGTGGTGGACGACGAGGAAGTGGCCATGGTGTTCGCCTCCATGGACATGCACCCCATGGACATGGACGGACTCCCCGCCGCTGAGCCTTCATCACTGCCGTCCACTTCTGCTCCGTCTCAGCAGCAGGTGATCTGTAAGTATTGTACGTTGCAGTTGCAACTTGCATTCAGTGATTAATATTGATGCGAGTGTATGTGCTCCTGTTGTGTGTACCTTCGTGAGGTATTCTATGGCAGGAAGCAATGCACTGTTGTTGATTTGTTGCATGTTTGCGTTGCGTGTGTGCGTTGCGTTGCACATTCTGTTCTGTTTCCAGAAACGTGATAAGCGCATTGTTGCAGAGTACGGTTGCGTCCGCCGCCAATGCTACCTTGGTTGCTGCAGCCACAGGTGCCTACTATATGAGTAGCATTTTGTACATGTGATCATGTGCCATGCACGCACGCATGGGCCAGCATGTTGGCCCGCCTTCGTGCATGTTTGCACACATATGAAGTCTTGTCTGATCTTCGGTTGTGTCCGTGCAATGTGTGCATACACAGCTCCCATCAAGCGTCCCCCGCCACCAGTGCTTTGGCGCCCGCCCGCGGCGCCGGTCTCACCTGCACTCCCTCCCCTGCCAGCGGAGTTCAACTTGTGGACCCCGCGCGACGACCTGCTCCTGAAAGATGCCATGGAGGTCAGTGTTGTCACATCTCACATGGATGTGACAATCATGTTTTTAGGAGACATGCACGTGGAGACATGTGCATGTGTCGTGCGTGCGCATGTGCCTGCATGTGTAGGTACTTGCACGTATGTACATGTCCATATCTCAATATGTTTTTGATGCAGGCTGGTGCAGCGATGGAGGCTTTAGCAAAGGGAGCGATGCGTTTCACACGGAGGTTCACACTTGAAGAGCTGCGCCGCCGCTGGAATGCGTTGCTTTACGACCCACGTGTGGCAAGGTGCAATGCTCTTTGCTGTAACGCTCGCTAATCACAACCACAGCCAAGCAACATGATCTCTCGGCTGTTTGCCATGCCACCCTTTCCACCTGCCAACGCTGACAGGAGTGCGGCAGAGAGGATGCTTGCCCTACCAATCGACGCAACACAGGTAAGGCAATGCGCGCATGTGCATGCGTGCGCTTGATGTTTGTTTATATATATATATATATATATATATATATATATATATATATATATATATGNAGAGAGAGAGAGAGAGAGAGAGAGAGAGAGAGAGAGAGAGAGAGAGAGAGAGAGAGAGAGAGAGAGAGAGAGAGAGAGAGAGAGAGAGAGAGAGAGAGAGAGAGAGAGAGAGAGAGAGAGAGAGAGAGAGAGAGAGAGAGAGAGAGAGAGAGAGAGAGAGAGAGAGAGAGAGAGAGAGAGAGAGAGAGAGAGAGAGAGAGAGAGAGAGAGAGAGAGAGAGAGAGAGAGAGAGAGAGAGAGAGAGAGAGAGAGAGAGAGAGAGAGAGAGAGAGAGAGAGAGAGAGAGAGAGAGAGAGAGAGAGAGAGAGAGAGAGAGAGAGAGAGAGAGAGAGAGAGAGAGAGAGAGAGAGAGAGAGAGAGAGAGAGAGAGAGAGAGAGAGAGAGAGAGAGAGAGAGAGAGAGAGAGAGAGAGAGAGAGAGAGAGAGAGAGAGAGAGAGAGAGAGAGAGAGAGAGAGAGAGAGAGAGAGAGAGAGAGAGAGAGAGAGAGAGAGAGAGAGAGAGAGAGAGAGAGAGAGAGAGAGAGAGAGAGAGAGAGAGAGAGAGAGAGAGAGAGAGAGAGAGAGAGAGAGAGAGAGAGAGAGAGAGAGAGAGAGAGAGAGAGAGAGAGAGAGAGAGAGAGAGAGAGAGAGAGAGAGAGAGAGAGAGAGAGAGAGAGAGAGAGAGAGAGAGAGAGAGAGAGAGAGAGAGAGAGAGAGAGAGAGAGAGAGAGAGAGAGAGAGAGAGAGAGAGAGAGAGAGAGAGAGAGAGAGAGAGAGAGAGAGAGAGAGAGAGAGAGAGAGAGAGAGAGAGAGAGAGAGAGAGAGAGAGAGAGAGAGAGAGAGAGAGAGAGAGAGAGAGAGAGAGAGAGAGAGAGAGAGAGAGAGAGAGAGAGAGAGAGAGAGAGAGAGAGAGAGAGAGAGAGAGAGAGAGAGAGAGAGAGAGAGAGAGAGAGAGAGAGAGAGAGAGAGAGAGAGAGAGAGAGAGAGAGAGAGAGAGAGAGAGAGAGAGAGAGAGAGAGAGAGAGAGAGAGAGAGAGAGAGAGAGAGAGAGAGAGTTTGCTTCTACAAAGTGTATGTCTTGTTTGTCACTCACGTGTGTCCGTTTGCGTTTGCGTGTGCGTGTGTGTCCGCAGTATTCGTGTTCAGATGTAGAGGAGATGATACTCGACATGGATCTGGCGCAAGCTGGTGCAGAGGCGCACGACCTCGCCGCAAGGTCGCAGTCGCGCAGACTACAGGTTGTTACATCTCCACACTCACATCACTTTTGCAACAACTCGCACACACGTGTGCGTGGGAACTTGCACGCACATGCATTCACACAGCTTACATGCCATGCATCGCAGCATCGCCGCTCCATCGTGCGGCTGGAGCAAGCGGCAGCGGCATGCGCGGCGCGTGCAGCCTCGCGGGAGGGTGCAATGGCCGTGCTGAGCGGGCGCGTGTGGCAGTTTCTCATCCGCAATCCGCGTGTGACGCTGGGCCGCGCCACAGACTCGGGCTCCGTTGTGGACTTGGACCTGTCCCTCGAGGGCAACGCCTCGCGCGTGTCCCGTGTCCAGGCCGTCATCTCGCTACATAGGAACGCCAAGTTCTACCTGCGTAATGTGGGGAGGAGACCACTCTCGCTCAATGGCCGCCCCGTCGAACCGGGACACCGCGCGCGATTGGGTCACGCTTACTTGCTGGAGGTAAAGGATTGCCTTGAGCGTTCTGCCTCAAGTGCATACCATAGTCGTTTCGCTGTTTGTGATGTTGTTGGATGTTGCTTAGTGGTTGCACATGCTTGTGGTGATGCCATCGTGCGTATTGCGAGCGTGGTCGGCATGGATGGTTGTGCGGATGGAAGGGGTCTGTTTCATGTTGCTGCTCACAGGTTGGAGTGTTGCGCTTTGTATTCTGCATTAACAAGCGGTTAGTGGAGCAAGCCGTGGAGCAGCTGCCGACACCGACAGCTTCATAGCGCACTGTATATTGCAGCAGTGGCTCAGCTAGTTGTACAGCTATTGTTTGTCTATGTAAACACAATGATTGCTTTCAATTGTTGTGGTGTTGCACGGTGTGAACTGGTGCTGCTTTCACAAGGCTGGATTTTCTGGACCCGCACCAAAGGTATCAACATCGTTTTGTGCACTTCTTTGTGTGCCGGGTACGCTTATAGGGTTGTGATTGTGATTGCTTCATGACCCAGCAATCAAGGTTGGCCATGTCAAGCCTGCCTTGTCTACTTCAGTGCATCTAATGCAAGCACACTTGCTCTATTTGCACTGTGTGGCATGCCTCATGAATCACAAGTATGCGGGCGTGGGCACAGCAGTATGCACTGGCCTATGTTGGATGTGCCCTTTTACACCCAACAACACATTAAAATAATTGGTCCAACACCAACTCTACAGACAAGACTCAACTGACTGCACTGTCCTCCACATCCTCCTTGTGCCCGCCTCCTCTTTCGCTCTCAACAACCGCATGCTGTGAAGCGCCTTCAGCCGCGGGCACAACAACAGGACTATTGATACCAGCCACTTCGTCATTCTGCTCAATGGGAGGGCTCGCTGGGGCACACGTAAGCTCTGGTCGTCGTTGTTGTTGTTGTTGTTGTTGTCGTCCTCGCTGACCCACGCACTTCTTCTGCTTCTTGGCTGCATCCTCCTCCTTGCGCACATCCGCGAGGGCCTTCTCAAACACAACAAGGAACTCCTTGAACGTGCGAAAGATGGCGGGTGGTTTGTCATCCGAGTACTCGTCACCAAAGTACTCGGCCACACTTTTCAGCTCCTTGTTGGAGGCAGCCGCAACATCCCGTAACGTGGCCAACCTCTCTTCTGCTCTCTCAGAAAAAGCCACCATAACATCCCTGAACGTGTCGTGCTTGTGGGACTCTGCATCGATCACAACCGAGGCGTGGAGTATCTCCTCCTTCACGCGGCCCAGGGCAGCCACAAGCTCGGCCATCGACGCACGGGTGCCCTCAACGTGCACACCCGCAGCAGCCTTCACAGGAGCCAACTCATCACCAAGCAATGCCACTTGCCCAACAGATGTCTTGTTGTTGCAAGTGTTGTTGCTGTTGTTGTTGTTGTTGCTGTCGCCGTTGCCGTTGTTGGTGTTGGCAATGGTGCTGGCGTTGTTGCTGCTGGTGTTGGTGTCATTGTTGTCGTGGTGGTGGTGGTTGGGCTGGCTTTTCTCCTTCTCCTCGTTGTCTCGGGACACTAGTTCACGTACAACAAAGTGCAGAAGTGATGTCTTCCTGTCCACGCCTTTGACGTCCATGAGTTTGAGTAGCGAGTCTAGTTTGAACCCCGCTGCGTGTCCACGCTGCGCGTGTCCCGCATTCAGGTGGTTCCCGACGGCAAGGACCGCTTCGAGCACACGTACGAGAGCCCCACTCGACCTGAGAGCCTTGCATGCTGCCCGCAATGCAACATACTCACCCTCTACACGCTGCACGGCCCCGTCAAACTGCCTCCTGAACACGAGACACTCTATACGTTGCTCCAAGCGTGGAACACACATTATCTCAAGGAAGTATCTCTCAACGGTGCCGAGCCGAGTTGGCTCACCCTCATAAGCGCGCAACATAGCCACCTCATGTTGGGTCGGGACGGCACGTTGGAGTGTTTGCAGGTGTTCTGTTGCGAGGGCGCTGTCGTCCATGTCAAGAAGAGCAGACTTAATAGCGGGGAAAGGCACACGTATCCCTGAGAGTTGTATGCTTATGTTGTGCGCGCGCTTCGTGTCGATCAACCTCACCACCTCGCTCGCACGCCTCGACACACGCCGTGCAAACGGGTCCACATATGCATCGTCTTGAAGGGCAAATAGACTCTCCAAGGCTGCAAAGTCCACATTGGCGTTATTATTGTTGACTGCACCCCACACGGTCGAACCCAACTTGGCCTGAGCTGCATTGAGCTTCTGCCAGTGGAGTTGCTTTAGTCTCAACCGCGCACTCCCACTCTCCTCATCCTTGTTGTTGTTGTTGTCTTCAGGCCTCTTTGTCTTGATAGTGAGGCCCGGAGGTGGCGGCGGGGGTGGTGGAGGCGGCACGCCTTTCTTACCCAACAACATTGGTGGAGGAGGAGGAGGAGGTGGAGGTGGGGGCGGAGGGACCTTCTGCAACAAGCTTGTTGGTGGGGGAGGAG
>RHPI01002264.1:211747-268575 GCA_009103225.1 Chlorokybus atmophyticus
GTGGGGGTGGGGGTGTGTCGGTGTCGGTGGTGTGGGTGCGAAGGAGGGATGCGAGCTCGTTTGCAAGGGGTGATGTGGCTGAGTCTAGTGATGTTGTTGGGTGTGTTGATGATGGCCGAGTCGAAGAGTGCGAGTTGTCCCAATACGGGCTGCCGCTTCTATCAGCTGCACGCCAGTTATCAGGCAGGAGAGAGTCTGATATCGAACCCCCAGCACGTGAGTGTGTGGACATGTGTGTGGATGACCACATCTCCGCCAATGACGCTGAGTATGTGTTTCGCTCAGGACTTGTGGCCACGTTGTTGGCGTGCGGGCCATAAGCGTATCGGCGAATGCCTTCTCGCGCAGGCGACAACGGTGATGTGGCCATGTCAATAGAAGAAAACCCAACACTCAACCCAACATTCATCATCCCCTCTTCATCCCGCTCGGGTCCCGTCCACGAGTCGTGTAAAGGGGGTGTTCCAACATCTTCTTCTCCCACTCTTTCGCGTGAGAGCCGGCGGTTCCTCAAAGCTCCAGCTGAGAGTGGTTTGAGTTGTGTGTGGGGTGTCCTCACGCCCTCGGACCCCGTTGGTGTTGTTGTCACGCTCACGCTCCCGCCCCCATCACTCAACTCGCTAAAGGAGAAGGACAAAGAGTGTGCATGTGCGCCACGTGACGTGCGCGGGGGAGATAGCGTGCTCGCCATGCTGAAAACGGAGGGTGAGAGTGTTGTGGCTGTTGTGGTTGTGGACATTATGCCCGGCGAGTACGCGTCACTCGTTGTGGCGGCGGCGTCAGGCAACATGCTGTTGTTGTTGTTGTTATTGTGTCGGAGGTATGGGCTTGTGGATGTAGGGTACCTCAATGTGGACCCGTCGGGAGACGTCTGTGGGGAGGACTTTGACCCGCCTCTCGGCGCTATCGTTGTCAACACGCTCTCTATCAACGACACCGAGGATGTGCCTTCACCACTCTGTCCTCTTGCATCAGCTGCGCTGCACAAATTATGTCCATCCTGTGCCGACACAACAACACCACCTGTTCCTCCTTCTCCTCCTCCTACCCCACCTTGGCTGAGCCTCGAGCTCTTTTGCCTCCTCAGCCGGCGATCGCGCGAAGGAGGGGGAGAAGAAGATGTTGTTGGGATGTTGCTCTCGCTGCTCGCGTACGTGCCGGGACTTGTCCTCGCGCTGCGCGGGTGATGGTGCGCGTGCGAGCGTGAGTGTTGTTGTTGTTGGGTTGTTGTTGATGATGATCTGATTGCGGGGTCGCTGTGATATTCTTCCCCCATCACTTCTGCTGCCAACTGAGCGAGATAGCTGCTGCCCGAGCTCGTGCGCGTGAGCGTGTGTGTTTGTGAGTGTGTGGGTATGTTGGTGTAGTTGGGCAGGGGAGGGGACGCTGCGTGCGCGTGTGAGTTTGTTTGTATGTGCGGGTGAGAGGATGTTGTTGTTGTTGTTGATGTGGCCACCTTGTTGCCGCGTGACTCAGCTTGCCGGCGCTGGCGCATCGAGTCGGCTTCTCTCAGCAACGTGGACATGTCAAGGCTCAACAGCGAAGGTGAAGAGGACGTGAACGCTGTGGCAGGTCCGACATGTTGTTGTTGGTACCATGACGGTGAGTTGGGCTGTGATGCTGCTGTTGTTGTCACAACAGCAGCAGGAGGACTCCTCGTGTATGGGTGCGGCTCATTCCACGTGCGGGTGCGTAGTGTGTTCCCGTCGTTAAACTGCTCACTGTAGGCCTCACTCACGCCGTATGCGAGGGAGCGAATGCCTTGCGCATGTGACGGCGAGTCCACATATTGTTGATATTGTGGCGTGGAGTGATACGAGGAGGTGGATGACGCTGATGAAGGCCGCCTCGCAGGCACGTTGATGAAAGTGTTGGGATCCGCATCGTCAATGATGTCATCGACAACGCCCTCAGCACCCGCAGCACCCCACGCAGACAGCGCGTGGCGCACGAGGCTGTCTGTTGATAATACGTTGTCGATATCTGCGCCACCGCCCCTGCGATCACGGATATATCGCTGCCACGGTGGCGTCCCACTCCCGCCTTTTCTAGTCTCGGAGCTGTTGCTGCTTCGCCTCCTTTGTTGTTGGGATGACGTTGAAGGCACTGACTTGCTGCCTCTTTCAAACTCCTCCCATGTGGGTATGTGTCTCTCTTTCCTTCTCCCAACATGCTTAAAGTCCACACCATCGTCCTCATCAACATCATCATCATCAGTGTCCTCCCTATGCACATACCCACTGTTGCCCGCGCCAAAGTAGAAGCGCATGTCCGGCGTGTAAGGTGATCCGTAAGGGGACCCGCCAACACTATGCCCTCGCTTCTTTCTCCCCGCGCTCTCTCCTCCTCTTCTATCTTCATGTGATGGTGGTGTCGATGTGGTCAATGACATCCCAACATGTGCGCTGCTCAACCGGCGCAAGAAAGCCTCAATCACAGCGTGCTCAGACTCGGGCGTGAGGATGGAGTTGCTACTGTTGTTGTGGGTGGGAGAAGTGTGGGCTTTGAGACGGGTGTTGTTGCTGTGGGAGTCGTTGGTGTGGGTGTTGCGTTGGTGTGTGCCAAGCATGGGACTCGCAGGCTCAGATTTGGCGGGTCGAAGGCGATTAATAGCGCGGTCGATAGGTCTCTCCTCCTCTTCTTCCTCCTCCTCCTCCTCCTCCTCCTCCTCACACTCATTGTGTCGAGTGTACACGCTGTTGTACGACGATGTGTGCACAAGCCCACCTCTTCGCTCGCTTGCGTGCATGCTGGGACTCGACCCGCTCGCACGCCGCTGTGGCCTGTTGTTGTTGCTACTGGTTGTTGTTGGGTTGTTGTTCGTGTTGTTGGTGTTGGTGTTGGAGCGGGTGCGCACGCGGGACGGCCCATCCCTTCCATGCATGGGTGAAGATGTTGCTGAGGATGAGTATGAGGTCTCCCCGTACGCGCTCGAAGCTCTCCTCACCTCATCAATAGTAGCTTCGTTGCTGCCAGCCACATCCCACGTGGCGTCCTCGCGAGCGTGTTTTCCGTACGCTGCGGGACTCCCGCGTGTGGGCGTGCGTGTCCTCGCGGGTGCTTTACTGCTGCTGCCAACATTACTACTACTCGCTCCCCCCGACACAACAATGCCGCTATTGCCACTCCCTCTGCTACTACTCCCCGCCTCACCCTTGCGCAAGATGAGATAGTCTCTCTCAGCTACAAGGGCAAGTACAATGGCTGTCATGTGGGGTAGGTTGTGCGCGTCCCCGCTGTTGTTGTTGTTGTTGGAGGAGGCGCGTAAGAGGGCAGGAGCGAGGGCGGCGGCGCGGGCGGAGGCGGCCGCGGGCGTGTTGTTGGAACTCGCACCCGCCCTCGTGGACGCCAAAGCAGCCAACAGAGACAACACGGACTTGAGCATCGCGCAGTTGGCGGCGGGAAGACGGTCAAGAAGCAGACGCAACACGTACAGACGAGACCGGTAGTCTTGTATCTCTGCAATACGGAGTGTGAGTGTGTGTGCAAATGCGTGTGCACTACGTGCATGCGTGTGTGTGTGTGTGCCTGAGTGTGCGCGTGCATGTGTGTGCGTGCATGCATGCGCGCGTGCACATGTGCATCTGTGCTACACCTAAATGTCGTTGCATACTGCATATGTGCGCGCGTGTGTGTGCATGTGTATGTGCATGCACACACGTGTGCATGCGTGCGCACCCACACAAGCATGTGCATACGCTTGTGTGCACCGACACACATACACACACACACACACACACTCACACTCACTTGCAAGCAAATAAATATATTCGCCACTCGCTACTTACTAATGGCGGCGATGAAGGCTTCATATAGTTTGGATGTAAGGAGCGGGTCATCGAGTGACTGGAGCGCGTCCACGAGGGCAGCTGCGACGGCGTGCGCGTTGAGGCGCGGCCATTGCAAAGAAGAGGAGTTGTTGGAAGAGGAGTCTCCATTAACTCTTGAAGCTGATGAAGGGGGAGAAGGCAGAGAAAGAAGCGCCTCTCTCGCACCCGACACCTCGTCTTGCGATGCCCTCGATGTGAACAAACCCTCCACCGCAAGCGCTGCGCATAGTTGATGTTAACAACAGGTTGGTAAACGATGGTGATGGTGTTGTTGACGATGGTGATATTATTGGTGTTGGTGATGGTAAAGGTTGGTAGTATGGTTGTCGTTGTTGCAATTGTTGGTGATGCTGCTGCTGCTGCTGATGATGATGATGATGGTTCAGAAGTTTGGAATAGCGGATCTATGTTGGTCAACTCAAAGCCAAAAGCACAATAGACCGACTCAGTGCACAACACTGGGTGGTTCTGTTGTGCTATTGGCCTTCGAAGACACAATTATGAATCTGCTGCTTCAAACTGCTTGAAGGCCAAAAGCACAACAGAACCATCAAGTATTGTGCACTAGGTGGTTCTGCTGTGCTCTTTGCCTTCACTAACCTCCCATCAACCGTTGCGCTTCAAAACGCACAGTGTGTGTCTCATGCCTCGCGCACAGTGAATTACGGATCCATCCTTCAGGTTTAGAAGCAGACGTTCATCAACCACATACAAGAAACCATTCCTCGTCTGACCCAACCTGCCGTTGACTGACTATATATAAATGAGACGCATCAGCTGTCACATGTGTTTGGCGTTCATTTCAGGCAGTTCTGTAACATACTAGACTTGGTTATCAGCCTACCCCTGGCCTCGAGATAAGCCGCAGCGTTGCGCACGCAAGTTTCAGCCCTGGCCCGCCTCTCGCCGCCATCCTGCTGCTTGCCGCCTTTGCGAGGGGGGATCGCCCCGTACATCAGCGGCAATCTGAGGAGGGAGGGAGGGAGGGATAGGGTGTCTCCTCCCCCTCCCCCTCTGCCGCCGCCGCCGCCGCGGCGTCGTTAGGGTTGTGGTCGTCGGCGTCGTCGGTGTTGGCGGTGTCGGTGTCGGCGTTGATGCGACGTTCCGCTCACGTGACCGGTTGCGGAGCAGCGGCATCGTCGACTGTCGGTGATGGCTGTTACCCCATGACCGCAGCGCAAGACAATACAGAACACAGTGTCACAGACGTATCTTGAATAGAAGTTTTGTTGAGCGACAGGCCTAAGCACACAGTCGCTCATGTTTGCAAAGAAAATAAATAAAAGAATAAATTGAAAAAAACAGACATTTTGTCAGATCATGCATTAGTAATAATAAAGGACTTGTTAGCGTAATATTATCAACACACAGAAAGAGAGAGAGAGAGAGAGAGAGTTACCGTGTACCAATCTGCATACAAAGCATAATTCAAATCGTTTGAATATAACTGTGCAATAACGATTGTATGATATTACATCTATAACACTTAAAGAGATACACATATATATACATATACACATATAAGTATATAATATATTGCATTAGTATGATGCGTTTAACATTTAGCCAACAAGTTTACTCTTGGATTTGTTTTATGTTAAGATTAATGTTCATAAAACTTGAAATGCATAACGCACAATTCAATAACTATTAGTGCAGCTGTAGTATGCAAATGAAGGTATCAAGGCGCAATCATTAAACTCTTAAGACTTATGGAGTAAGGGTTACTTTATGTTACTTTATGTCAACAATACGATTGTAGGAGATGTAAACATTCTTAAGCTTGTGTTTGTATGTTGATAGATGGTATGCTGGTCATAATACGATCAACCTTAATCAACTTTAAGTGTAAGCCATGTTATTGTCATGCCGAACGGAGTCGAGGGTCACGCTATCTCGAGCAGGTTGCAGGAGACGACCTGCGTGTCGGATATGCCGTTGCTACGCGTTGAAATGAACTATTGCTAAGCAACACATGCAAAAGACAACCCCTCATATATGAGCACAGACTTGGACTAAGGCGGTGCAATGAGCAGAGCAGTAAATGAGCTAATGATACTCCCCACCCAAATGCACATGTTGTGTTACAATGGACACAGTTTGCAAGCCCCTGCGTAACGCGCCAGAGTCAACAGCCACTACTACGCTGATTACACGGTCCCTTGCATGAGTGGAAGATGTACTATACTTAATACAGGCTGTTAAATGAAGCGAATGAGCACTCAATTCGCGGATGCTGTGTTCTGACTAATACAAGCAAGCACTCCGCAGCTAAACAACCACCAGCTCACATCGATGACAAGCACAGTGCACAAGAGCATGCACAGTCTCTTACGTGAGTCTCTCACGTGTGCACACGGTGAGGGCATCGGCAACCGGGACAGCATGTTCGCAGTTTAAGTCTCTTCACAAGCTTTGAATTCCAAGTCTTAGAGGTCTCAGAGTTTCTCACTCACAGTGTCACCAGCTTATCTGGTGAACACTACGACTACTTACACGAATCAAATTATGATTGTTTGGAACATAAACTAACGGTCATATTGAGGCTATTTCCAAAGAAACCCCCAACTCAATATTGATTACTGCTTATCAATAATCATAAACTTGATGAGCTATGCGCTGTAGCTGTTCAAGTACCCATGTAGTGTACCACTGTGCTCATTGGGATCCAATCATTGCAACTCATGCAATCAAGCATAATTATATGACTCATGCTCATTATGCATGTGCATGGACCGTTTATAGGTGAACCATACACAAATCGTGTGCACAAGTCCGCACAATGTAGACACCTGTCTACCATGCAAACACATGCACAATGCTCCCTTAATATACAGGGAGATGTGCACTGATAGAGGGAGGCTGAGGAACATGCTCCCTTGGGCTCTGGAACGTTCAGAGCTTTATGGTGCAGCTTGTAGCAGACCCTGGAGCATCCACAACCGTGTCAACATCGCATGGCAGCTCTTACTCAGCTCCCACACCTCTCAAACAAGCACCCACTCAACAAAGAGCGGGGGAAGGCACCTTTAACAGTACCAAGTACCCCACTCAAGAGGTAAGTAAAACCTGATTAATGCTCAGCCAAGGCGTGCCAGCGCCACCCTCAACGTCCTAAACCACAGTTGTTACCGCCGTGAGCATGCCAACATACTTCAAGCCGCTAGCAGGCAGCCCGAGCGATGAAACCCTTTCTTAACACTAGGGATGCAGATAAATGTACATTTATCTTATCTGCTGGGCATTGCTATCAAAACTGCAAACCTTCACATTTTAAGCTAAAATGTTATGCACACATTGGTAACATTGTAAGCAACTGGTGTGCGAAATTTCAACTCGATCGGTCACTTGTGTTACAAATCACACCTTGGTAAGCAACCAAAATGGTAAAAGTCACTTTACACTTTTGTGTGCAGTTATGCAAGGGCCTTTAAAGCGTCCTTACGGCTGCATTTGTAGAGATTCCGCGGCAATTATGAGCTCGTTGGATAGCTCTCGTTAAGTAGAACAACTTTCATTGGTAGCTTGTTACAAGAGTCCTTCTCTATAGAGTGTATTTCTTACCTGAGTAAACCCGACGGGTCCCTCGGATACGATCAGCAAACCCTAATCACAGTGTTAAACATTAGAATGTTTCAATTTTAAACCACTGCGCCGATTGCAACGCGGTTACTTTTCCTCGACACGCCGAGAGCTATTCAACGATATGTCACATAACGCATTGTCGCACCACCACCGGCCAAGAAAGATGTGATAAGGAGGGCAATTTGAATGTACACTTGAGGGTACATCCCTAGTGTAATGCCTTCCCACTTGGCCACACGTTTGCCTCAAAGGGCATATGGCCTGTGGGGACATGTGTTGACCATTCGCTTGACGTCAAGCACTGCACAGTGCTTGAACGGTCATGGCAACGTGCCAGACATGTGATGTGACTCACCTTGTGAGGTCACACCATGCCATATGCCACACAAGTCACATTGTTGCTCATGCTTGATGTGACATGCAGCTGCACTTCACATGTATACACTTACTTGCTTGCTTACAAGCATGTGCACCCAATGCACGTGCATGATGTGAACCATGCATCACACTACTTGTGACACACTTGCATAAACACTAGACTTCTGCGTGTGAGCGCTCACAACATGTGGCGCTTCATTGTTGTATACAACAGCAGTACACTACACAGTACTGTTTTTGACCCTTGCCACAACATGTGACAGTATCTCACATCATAAATAACACATGCTAACATTAACCAGCTCCAAGCTGAGTCTGTGCTACCTGCTTATCAATGCCTTGCACAGTTCATCATGCAAAAGGCTTATCAGCTCAAGGACTAAGTGAATGAGAGAACCACTTGGGTACTGCACACACCTTAAAAGTTCAACTCCCATACAATCATGATGTCATATGTCGCAACATAGCAGCTGAGAGTGGTAAAGCCTTGCCTGTTAGGCGTGACATGTAGACTACGGTCATAACCCGATTGTAAGTCTTGAGCTACCTACTGTTTGGTCATGCGCGCGGGTCTTATCACATGGCGCCTGCAGGTTACTGGCACAAACCATTTGTGCCAGTACTGGCACCTGCCTTTCAGGTCTAGACCCGCAAGTCCCTAACACTAGCACAAAACGGCTTGTGCGAGTAATGAATATTATTTCTCTTACTGGTCGCTGGAACAAGCGGTTTTGTGCCAGAACTGGCATGCTGATTACATAGTCAAGACTGGCACCACAACTCGTTCCAGAACTGGTTTTAAAATCAAAGACAAGTACGAAAACACCCAAGACCCATGCTTACACTGGCACAAGATGATTACGTGCCAGTGCTGACTCGGGTGTTCAATTATGCTTTGTTGCTGTGCCAACACTGGCACATCATGCTAATGCACATTAAGTTGAGTTTTGGGGCACTGCAAGTAATAACAATAAAACACTATTATGCAAGTGTACATGATTGTGCACGCTACACAAATACATTGTCACTCTGCTACTCCTGCTCCTGCGACTGCTTCTACAGCTCCACTTCTCAATCCAAATCTAGCCAAGGTGCAGCTCCACATCCAACTGCAGCAGACCAACCACTAGATCAGCAAACTAACTAGACCCAATGCAGACTAGCAGACCATAATGCAACCCACCTAAACTAACGGAAGGCAGCGGACTAGTAGACTAGACTAGCAGACCAACTAGACTTAAGGACCAGTAGACCACAATCGCAGTCCACCTAGACTAAACAAGTCCAGCGGATTAGAAGATTAAACCAGCAGCTGAGTAGCCTACCAGCACATCTTAGTAGACAAGCAATCGGGAGCGGCCAGGTGACCTTGTATTGATTGCTAGTAGTCTGGTCTTTGGCGGACTCGTAGAGTACGCCGTTGACATCGATATCGAAGGCTACATTGATGTGCAAGACTCCGCGCGGCATGGGCGGGATGCCGCCGAGCTGACATTTGCCCAGCAGGTGGCTGTCGTATGTGTCTCGTACACTTAAACCAGCACACAGGATTCTTAGTATATGGCAACAATCTGCAAACTGTCAAGCTAATGGTCTAAACCGTGCCTAACGGCACACACTGCAGACATGAGCTTCAGCATCCACTGCAAGCATAGTGTTGACACAACATGCACCGAAAGCTACAGGAGTGGTTGAAACACATGAGCAGGATGTAGCACCTTCACACGTGCAGCAGCGGGCTGGCAGGCGCTGCACTCCACGCGAACTGTTGCTTATGTCTTTGCCATACTTGCGTTTGAGGTCTTGTACATGCAGCACACAAAATGTTAGTAATAGCCCGCATGCAAGTCTACTTAGACACCAAGTCTTATACAAGTGCAAGTTGTGAAAATTGTACCTGTGAAGTGCTGAACGAGGCGATTGCCAAGTCTTCACCCCCAAAATGGGTGTCGCCAGCTGTGGCTCTAACCTCAACTAAGCATTCAAGTAAGCATCAATACCTGCTTGCAATACACAGTGTGAAGGGCGTTGTAATGAATCACGTTGCTGCGAACTAGGTTGGATGTTATAAAACACAACAAAGAAAGAATGAAACACCTCAGGGGCATCGGTGCCGAGCGCCCTGCTAAGGCAGCTTGTGATGGCGACGTTTGCAGCAGGTCTAGAAGCGGTTGCAGCAGGCAGTGCCGAACAGCTTGCTTGCGTTAAGCCGACCGAGCAGTTAGTTGCGCCTTCACACTAGCACGTGCACCACCCGCCCGCGTACCCCTACGCCAAGCCCGCCCAGCCGACCAGCATGAGCTTAGCGGCTGCACTAATCTACTGGCTTATGGGGCAGGAAACTTACAGTTACAGAAGTTGTAAGCTAATTTACGTAAAGTCGGTCACTTGTAACTTACATTGTTTTATGCTATGTGACTGACAGTAGTGTGTCAACTGACTCGTAAGGCTTCAGTTTGGATTATTGACTGAGGCTGAGAGCCCCAATCGCGGTTAGTGCTGCACGCGATAATAACTGACAATCAACCGATAAGCACGGACTTCGACTGACCAGTCACGCCGAGTGACTCCCTTAGTATGTGGTCGAAGTGCTGAGTGAGTCAGTATTTATTGGAAGCCGGCACTGCCGGGTCTGAAACCCTCAGTCGCGCAGATAAAAAGACCTATGGACTTAGACTTGCTAGTCTTTAGGTCTTTTAGGTTTCATGCCATTGATTATTGTGTTATTTAGGTTTTATATACTGGCATGGATGTCTTTGATCAATATTGGCCCGGGTTTGTGCCAGCATTGGCATGAGCTCCTACTCTCATGCCATTGCTGGGGCGTTTGTGCTACTATTGGTCTATAGCGTACCGACCAGTACTGGCACAATTCTTTGACAAGTTGCCAATATCGGCACAGTCTGTTCGTGCCAATACTGGCATGGGGCGCTGGCCCCATGTGTATGCATCTGCTGGTAGATCGGGCAGGGGTCTGGCTGTAGGAAAGGCGCTCGAGGGTAAATGGCATGACATGATGCATAACATAAGGCTTACACAAGAATGAAACTTGCTTATTGAAAGCTTGTAAGTGTTTTGTGTATATGATGTACATTTATACCACTGAATACACAATATGGAATTATGTGCATATACATTGACCCAATGTGACATGTATATACGTATTAACGGTTTATACGGGTACGCGTAAGGGGTGTTACGTAATAAACATAGCTTATCATGCGCTTTTCCATACGCTACAAATGCCACCACCTGACATGCCACACGCATACAATGGCACGAGTAATTACATGGAATTTTAGGTGTTTAAAACCATGTACTTTGATGACGCAAAAGCAAAGCATCACATTCGTTATTATAAATATGACCAACACGTTTTTGGGGTCGACCTGACGACAACACCTCGCAACTTTACTCTGTTAAAGCCCCCTTGCTTGAAGTTCCCTTGCTTGAAGCCCCCTTGCTTGAAGCCCTCTTGACATCAAGGGGTGGGCGGAGCTGTATTACATTAAGGCGCCAAGATCAGGAACTGTTACCATAAATAAAGCTTCCTCACCAATAAGGTGGAGCGCTGTAGATGTGAAAGGGGCTTTGTACTGCTGGGGCTCGTTTCGTGTATTATGTCCATGCTGAGGGCGGGCAAGTGCGCAACAGAGACAACAAAGTGAGTGAGCCCAGTGGTAGCTATGCATACTCAGTGCAGCTGTCCGGTGTTGCTGCTTGGCGGCGGTGAGCGCCTCAGCATGCGCCGCCTCAACAGCATGGGGCGACACGCGCTGCTTATCGCAGCGTGATTGAGCCTGCTGGCGCTTTTTAAGAGAGGCTCGTTTGCTTATTCTGCGCAGATCAGTGCATACGCATGCATGCATGCTGACTCTAACAGTGGCAGGCCAGCTGCTCGTATGCCAAGTTGTAGCTTAAGTTGTTGCAAAGTTCATCAAGTTGTGCAATTGTGCTGATTGAGGTGATTGTGGTAAAATATGTTGATCTCTACACTAGCTGTTTGCGTTGCAAGCGCCCAGGAGACCATTAAAGCTTGACAGCTGTAGTAATAAGCTTGTGTTGCATGTAGTTGTTGGTATGTGCTTTTGCATTCAATGATGCTTAAGTTATTTGCTACAAAAACTGTTTAGCGTTGCGCTGCTCGAGACATCCTGGGCAACTTTGTATGCTGTATGTTGTCATACCCTAGCAGTTTTTGTAGCAACGAGGGCAATGCTTGTGGCTGCCATTGTGGAGGCGAATTCTGCATAACAAAGAGCGAGCGTGTCATCGTCAGCCATGAGGTATATACTTGACACCACATGCATAACAGCAAGAGCGAGCGTGTCATTGTCAGCCATGAGGTACATACTTGACACCACATGTTAGGTGCGCACATAAACATGTATGCATGCGCGCTTGCTTGTAACAACACGCTGAGTAGCTCGTATTTATGAGCGCTGCAACAAGTGGGGGTCTTTCGTCCAGATGCTTGAAGCTTTCGGTTGGGTTGACCGCTGACAGTGCGTGCTTGATTGTTGATGGATGAGTTTGGTTATGAGCTGCTGGGTGTCATGCCCTACGCCTACCACAAGCTTCCAAATGGGGAGCTCGAGCACACGGCGTCTTGCAAGATGAAACCCTTCTACTTCCAAGAAGGCTAGGACCCTGCGAGACCCTTTGTCGCTGCGTGTTGCCACTCTACACACGCATGCATGCATGGATGTGCGCGCACACACACATAGACTTAAGCATGCACACGCACAAAACTAGGCACACGCACAATCGCATGCACATGTGCCCATTCACGTGTGCATATGCATGTGTGCACCCACACAAGGATTTTCTGCCAACCAGCACAAGGATGTGGCGAAAATGAAGTTTGGCCGCCAGCGCAAGTACGTAAAGCTGCCCGATTATGCGGGATGGCTAGCAGGCCTGTACTCATCCACTCTTCAGGAGGAGTGGACTTCGCCCCCACTTGCTCGATTTTGCCAGTACAACATGCCCCTGCTCATTATCCGGAAGGCGATGGTGAGGAACACGACCAACTGTCCACACTGGCAGGTGCACGCCTCTTCTGATTAAACGCCCACACAAGCCCTTGATGGTGATCTGCAACAAGCACACAACAGAGCGGGGCAAACCGTTAGAAAACTTTATCCTATCCCCACATTGCGCTCGCTTATAAAAAAGCAGACACAAAGGTGGGAAAAGCAATCGCATGCCACATATGACTACCACTTGGTGATGTTGCTTATGGTGTGTTGCAACTGCAAATTAACTAGGATGTTCTCAATTGTGTACAATCGGGCAGGCGTAGCAGTACCTAAGAACAATTTAATATGTGGATGTATAGCATCAGCATTAACAACGTCATTAGATTTGCAAGCGCATTGACACCTTGGTGTGCAGGAGTATCAGTGTTTTCCAGGTACTATAACTCACTGCATCAACTACGGTGCTTTTCATGCAGCTATGTCACTGCCGCACTGAGTAGTCTGAGTAACGTGTATACTGGTGTCAAAGATGAGCCCATGTTGCGAAGGGAGTTCCCGCATGTCGTCATCATCAGCAGCACATTGCAAACACCACCCGCCTCCCCTTGGTACAGCTGCATGTCATGGCATAGTGTCATGCTATTCGTCAACGTCCGCGAAGTCTCCACGACCAGGCCTATATAGCCAGGCATCCACGCCTGCTATTAGCATGAGGACCGCGCACCGCACGTCATATGATTGCCACGGCTGTCGTGAGGTACGGGCATCATCATAGGTACCGTCGTAGGTGCCATCGTAGGTACTATTGTAGCTGTTCCGTTCTGGCTCAACTTGAGCTGCATCGTTCCAACGGCTCTATCGCTTGAACTCACAACTAGCCGTTGCTAGGACTGCACAGTTGTAAGTGGATGTGGCTGTACTATAAATAGCAGACATAGCCACATTGTTACTTAGCAAGACTGTAAGTTTCACAAAGCAAGGACTGATCAATGCGCCAATCTTTGCAATATATGGACTACACGTGAGCTTGGTGTGTTGTGCTTATTGTGTAAGTTAGCGAGCACACTTGCCTCACACACTCGCTGCGCTTGCTTGCATTGTTGAGCGTACACACGCATAAGTCAAGGCCTACTATCACACTTGTTAGTAGCACCCACAGCTCTTACATAACAGGCAACATATATACATACATACATACACGGGCATCTTGCTATTGTGGGAAGGCCCTATAAGCACAGCAACTAAGTAGGTGGCTTGCTGCCTACATAGCTTCCTCTACACTTAGCTATGATGGGTGGAAGCTCTTCTCAGCTGCACACAGTTGTCCACAACAGCCTCGGCCTTGCGTACATTGATAATATTGTCATCGCGCACGCACACCATTAGCAACCAACAGTCACATCCTCAAGAAGGATTAGCCCTCGTGGACGCCCGGCTCGACAACAGTCCTCCATCTTCATCACAATGCAGCTCAATCTGATGCGTGCCTGCTGTATACAACATTGGGTGCATTGCAATACGCAATCAAAAGATAGTGCCATATTCAGTGGAATTAAAGCATTTTTAGGGCGGGACGGCTATTCTCGCAAGCTACTTTGGGGGCCGGAACATTGTGCTTGCCAAAGCTTGATACGAGAAAAGGTACAACGCGTACAAATGGCTCTTTCCTTTCCTCAACTGCACCTGGGTGACCCCAGTCAAGTCCACGACCTCATGACGAAGACTTTCAGACTTTCATCCCGCAAAATGCTGAGTACATTGATGATAAGTCTGTTGCGCTTGGCCTTGCGGGCTGCTCAAGGAAGGACGACGAGTTCCCCAACCCTCGCGCTCTCTTTTGTTGCTTGCGTGCGTGATGACGCTTGTTTTGTTGCGGAATGGTCGTTACAACACAACAATGCTGTTATAAGAACACGATGTGACGTGCATGTCTACTAATACCGTCTAACACACTGTAAAAATAATGACTGTTGTTCTGTCTTTCTGGGGGAGGAGAGTAGGGGCTTGAATCGTGGCCACTCCGTGAGTTGGATCCGCTCCAAGTTGTGCGTTTTTGTATTCACAACTAATAATTTACAAGCTATAATTGCAAGCAGAGAAGTGCAACATGTTGCAGTGAACACTCTGGGCCTACCCTAGGTGAGTCATCGCCACAATGTAACACAACTGTTCGTTTACAATGTTTACTAACAAGCGCAAATTGATCTCTCCTCATTATTGAGACTCAGCCAACAAGGCTTAGCAAAAAAAAGCAACTGCAATGAAGAACGTTGGTACTACCTTGTAAAACCAACGCTCTTCATTGCAAAGTAGTTGCTCAAGAGCCGTCAAGTCACACACTTAAGCCACGAGGAGATTGCTAGCAAAAGGTCTTGATACGCGAAATTGCAATGTGCGCATTGACTATGTTCAAGCGACATATTGTGTCAGGTCAGCTGCTGGCCAAGGGCCAAGGGGCATATGTACTAGCATTGTGCTCCTGGCAGCCAATATACTGATGGCCACACACGGCAGCTGTCGTTGTCATACCAAATCATACATTTGGCTGGCATACTTGTTTGCATGCGCAGGCTGTGTCAGTATAAATGAGGATGCTTGCATGCGCAGGCTAAGATGCATACATGAATGCTAATGATGCACATGCGGGCATGTGGGCACACCCGCCAGCAGTGCACGCACGCGTACAATCACTACAAAGTTTTAGCCCTTCAAAGACGTCTCATGTGCAGTGATTGTCATCTAATGTTCAGTTGAAAACGTCTGAACTAGCGGCATGCATGTAGTGTAAGTTGTTTACATTTTAAACAACATCTGAACATCACACGCTGGCATCTTACCTAACCTCAATGCAACAATGCTTCATGAGGTGTGAGTGTGACTGTAAGACTCTGCAGCTGAAAATCAGCTGCACGTACAGCTTAAAGAAAGATGCGCGTTGAACCCAAGACACATGCGTCTTAATGTGCGCACACTTTGCAAATGGCTACAGTGACTGGCTTACCATCAGTTGCAGTTGTTGTACTTTAAGCCTTAAAGTGTAACGGTGCCATGTGCTTAGCTATAGCAACATGGAATGCAACGCGATGGATTGCAACTGACTGTGCAACAGACTACTTTGGTTATCAATATTACATTGATGCCTAATAAAGACCAGCAGCACAAACGCTCTTTAAAGTACGCTCTTTAAAGTACCAGAACATGCTTAGCATAAGCTCGGAGCCAACACGGATTGCGATGCCGGGCCTGTCCAGAGCTGCAGGGACGGTGAGGGCTGGGGCTTTGAGGGCGGAAGGGGCTGGCCATAAAAAGAGAGGGCTGCAGGGGCTGGGGCGGAGGGCAAGGAAGAGCTTGGGTGCTGCGGGTCGGGGGAAGCTCGTGCGGCGCAGCAGGAACTGGCGGGGCGGTGAGAGCTGGAGGGTGGAAGGTAGGAGACTGAATCACTCAGCACGGTGCAGACCGCTGAAGGGCGGAGGGGGCGTTAGGGGTGAGAGAAGCCATGTAACTGAGTGGGCCCATTATGATGGCCTGCGGCTACTTGCTGGAACCTCTGCACACGCAAGCATGGAGTCTGAAAAAAACGGTGCTCTCACTGCGCTGGATTTCCTGGCGTCACCCAATCATCGTCCTCCTGTAGCTCTGCAACACTTGCATATTAGCGTGCGCTATGCCTTGGCGGTTGTTGACATGATGTCACTACATGTGCAAATGCTCAGCATTGCACTCACCTATATCACTGGGTGCCTCCTCCAGGTCTGCATATATAAGATTAGTCATTTGTTGGCAGCTTTTCGTTGCGAGCTCATGTAAGAAGCAAGCAAGCTTGCAGCGGCAAACACACCTGAATAGCTTAGCCGCTCTTCCTCAACGCCGGCAAGTGCTGTGTCTGCACCAGCTCCAACACTGTGGTGCTTGCGAGCCTCGCGTAAGGTAGCTTCACGCACACCTCGCGTCATAACTTCACTGCAGAGGGAAGAGGATCAGGATCTGCAATCTCCACGCGCACTGACTTCACAAATGAAGCTCGGTTTGCAACTTCTTTTGCAAGGACCATGAGCGTGTCCGGATGCTTGACACCCAGGGAAACGAAGAACACCTGGCCAACGATGCGATTGGCCTCAATATACGGCTAATCATCTTGCCTAAAACATTTCTTCCTTTTGACCCAGAACCGCCCCGTGTCTGTGGTAGCTTGAACACCGTTCTCAAACGGCTTCTTGAACCACTTTACCCTGCACAATACCAATTACAACAACAGCACATCAGCACGCACGCACGAGCGCACGCACGCGCGTGTGCACAACGTCATGTACCAAAGTTGGCTTCTCATATGTTGATATTGTGACGACATGTGAGCAACATAGCCTAGCACGGTTCGTGCTGCACGGTGATAGCTTACCTCAGTTCCAATGAAGGGGATAGCAAGAATCTCCAGCACCAGGCCCTAACAGGGTATCGTCGCCCACTCGGGATGTTGATCTCCTTTGTGGCTCCGGAACTCACTGCGAAAGCCCGCTTCCACGCCGCAATCAAAGGTTAATTTGCCACGATCAAAGCGCGATGCGATAGTGCTTGCCCTGGTAGTTCATGTGGGTGTACGACAACTAGCAGGGCAGCCAATGAACAATGCACATGATGTGCGATCAAAGCCTTAAACATCTTCCGGATACTGCATAAGGAGTAGCTGTAGCTGGGTCGAGATGTTGCAACTCCGGAGGGATGCGCTTAGCTTCGCCGTAAGTACGCCGCAACTTGCGCCTCTTGTTTTCCCTGTCCTCGTTAACAGTCTAGCATACTGCACGCGGCCAAGCTATATTCAGCCAATAAGCACCAAACACAACATTGTGCAATGCATTGGATGAGTGGGTTGTATACTTACTCATGAAGCGTCGCAACGTCCTTGTTGTTGTTCTCGACGTACAGGTTAATCATACCGATTTCCTGCTGTGTTAGATTGCGCCGGCTTGGCGCACCTAACAACTCCGGAGTGTCGTGCAAGGGATCAACAAGAGTAATGCCAGCAAAGGGCCAGACCAACCTCAACGCCTTTGAGCCACACATACCAATCTCCTCCAGCTCTTGCGACACAACAATGCTTGCTTCTGAAGGCTTGCGACTCGTGGCCTGCTTGCGGATGTGTTCATACGGCGTTCAGCCCCAAACATCCATGTACCCCGTACAGGGCCGCAACGGCGTAGCTGCTGCGTCGAATGCAGTACAAGATGCGTAGAAATAGTAAAGATAGATCTAGGAAAGTCTCGTTCAAGTAAGCACAAAGCTTCTAACAAGTCCAGTTCCATGCCATCCATGGTGCGCCGTTTGGCTCTTGGGTATCCATGGTGCGCTAATGCATGCTAGCGCATCGCAGAATTTTGTCAGCGTGGCGCGCTGCCTCGGTTGAAGCTTTCCAGTGGTGACAGCTGGCAGCAGTATTGTACCTGCACAACCGAGCGCGTGAGTGCACGTGCATGCACATAAGAAAGCAAGTCTAATAGCATGTACACACGCGCGACAGCTCGCATGAGTGCGTGTATGTGTGGTAGTGAAAAAGAGAAAGAGAGAGTCTGACACAGCACATGCGCACGCATAACAGCTCGCATGTGTGTTCGGCGAGGGAGACAGAGGGGGTCTGGTACAGCACATGCACATGCAATCATTGAGAGAGAGAGAGAGAGAGAGAGCATATGTGTGTGTGGAGGGAGTAGTATGTCAGCTGAGCATGCACAAGCATGGCTGAAGACTTACCTATATTGTGCAAGTCGTGAGTCTTGGCTTTGAACCTGCCTCCGCCTGTCAGTGTGGCAGCTAAGGAGCTACCACCAAAGTGCGATGGATAGCGCATGGGCCTCCATGTCCTGCGTATGTCATCGATCTCGTCCGCCACGAATGGCGCAGGTGGCTTGGTGACATATTCTTTCCCCTTTTGTTGGTTTTCATGATCGACCACAGTTCCTGATGAATTCGTTGCTCCATAAGATTGTACCTGCAAGCCATACATGAGCATGCATGGTCATATACACAGACATGGCACAAAGAGTGTAAGGGAGCTGCATCAATGTAATAACCTCAACTTGCCTGTCTTTGACGTCGTCTCCTTTCTTCCCTGTAAGACACATGACAATGCGCTTGATTGTGTTTGACACACAACGCACGTGGTCGACAAGATGTCCGGGGACTTGTGCCCAATATGGCAGCACAGTAAATAGAGATACACCCTTGACTCCACTCTCCCGAGCAAGGTCTTGATGTGCAGGCCCTTCATGTGCTGCAGCTTCACGTGCAGCACGTTGAACAAACTCTGGCGATATCGGCGCTGGTGGTGGCTGCAGCTCGTGACTGCCCCATTCCATGCTGGTTCGGAAAGGTTGGTTGAGGGGTAAACTGGCGGTGCTTGCAAAAGACGCACTTCCTTAGCCATGGCATGTACTCCCCCTTGAAGTAGGGCCCGCATAACGCATGCAATGTGTCCTCCAGTTTGCCGATTAGCTACTTCTCCATACCCTGGGTAGTCATGCAAGCATGCTATAAGCATTGCCTTCACGCGAAATAGCGACGGTGGATGGGCAGGCGAGCTGACATCCACAACTTCAACACCTCGATGCTATAACACCAACATCTCTTGTATCAGCGGAAGTAAATATGTTTGTAGAGCTTGCGGCTCAGCAGGACCTACGCACGCATGTGTATCAATGCATATATGAAGCAAAGCACATTTGCATATCCATTTGACTATTGCCTAAGTGCTTACCCGGGATGACACCAATGGTCCACATGCACTCTGTCTTGAAAGTCAGCCACGGAAATAGGTTGTAGCAGAAAACTGTCAAGGGCCAGACCGTGTACGAGCTCTGCGCTGATGGTCCTCGCTTGAATGGGTTAACCCCATCAGTCGTGAATCCAAGCCTTGGATGACGCGGGTCCTCACGAAACTCAGCATAGCTTGCCTCAAGCTCAGACCACGTTGGGGAGTCATGAATGCTACGCATCCATTCATCAGCAGAACGCTTTGTGGCATGCGCAGTCAGCTTGCTGGAAAAGTCTTGCAAGCGAAAGGCTCGCTTGATGCGCGGAATTAATGGCAGATAGTGGAACACTTTCTTGGGCGTAAGGACACCTGAACGCGACGATTGTGCATTCTACCTGGCAAGCGTTTGGAGTTAAGCAAGTGGTTGCATTTGCCAGCCAGAAGGGTGAGATACATACGTAGTAGTTTGGTTTGCAAGCTTTACATGCACTCTCCGCCATGGCATATAACACTTGCCTTGATGAAAGGCAAATGGGACAGTGTTGCGTGTTTGCGTGCGCTCCCCAAAACAGCATGCAGTCATCCTTACATACATCAATGCGTTGTGCCGGCAGTCCCATATGACGGAGGACACGCAGAAGGTGATGCTTATTGTGAGGCAACTTGTTGCCATGTGGTAGCATGCGCTCATGCAGCAGTGCGGATAGGCGATCAAGATCAGTTGCACTGGAAGTGCCTTTCACTCTTAAGTCCAACAATAGTAAAGCAGCCATCCCCACTGTCAAGTCACTACGTGGAAACAGCGCCTCCTGCTGCATGTGCGATAGATCCTCGCAAAACGTGTCCACATCTGCCTCCCTTGCCTCAAACTCATCTAGAAAGTCAAGTTCATCGACCTCCACTCCACCATTGCTTTCACTAATGTCAGAACTTGCAGCACTTTCAGTCCGTTTCAACCGCTTCACCAATCGTGCTGCGCAACAGGGAAGATGTGTTGATAGAGAGGGAGGGTTAGGGTTGTGCTTCATCACGTCATCTTCATCACAACAATCACGCACAATACCTGTCTACCCACGAACTTGTGGGCAGCGCTGCTGGCTCTTCTTCCCATGTGTTGCTCGAAACATCCGCTGTGTGATGCTGCACGGTCTCTTGTACATTCACCTCGACAGTAGCCGCGGTCGCATTGTGTACTACTACATTGTGGCTTGCCTGCCATGCACGTGTAAGCCTCTGGGTTCAAGTGTTGTGTACACTTATGCAGTGATTCTAATAAACACTGTGCGCGCGCTCGCGATGGCATTGTATGTTGCACATTTAGCTCGAACCAGCCACATTTCATAACTAAATAATAATAGTTTAGTGCTGCCTTACCTGGTGATGCACCTGTTGGTGTTGACCGCCAGCACTGGCATGATTGGACTGCAGTACACATAATCTCAAGGAGGATCTCAAGAAGGTTCAACGCGTGCCAGTGCTGTATTTTGATCAAATAGACATAACTTATTGCATACACAATGCTGGCACAATTTGCAAAGCAATAGCAGCAACGCTTACCATGCGTCCATACTTCAAAATATGTCGAGTTTGTGTGCCCACATTGACTGGTGTCGGCTGAAGCCCTTGACAACTGTTGCAAGCGCAGTACAATTCATCATGCTTGCAGTCGTGACGGAAAGGTTGCATGCTTGTGATGTCTTTTGCGCACAGCTCTGGCATGCACACGTGAGTCATAGTAGATGACGCTTGATCTTAGCCATGCATTCAGACGTATATTATGTGGTTACTATATGCGCGCAGCGGCAGTGCAACAACGCAGCTCTTAAGAGCCTTGCAAGCAGCTGGCATCGGCTGTGTGGGCCTTGAAATAGCACATATGGCTGTACATTATTACATGCATGTGCTGTCTAGGTACTAGTAGGATAGCATGCCTGCACAGCAACAAACCACTGAGCGCAGCGGCTGTGTGGGCCTTGAATAGCACATAGGGTTGTACATTATTACACACATGTGCTGTCTAGGGATTTCTGAGATAGCATGGCTGCACAGCAACAAACTACACAGCGCACCTTGCAGTTGGACAGCAAGCAGCGCAGCAATTGCTGCGCTGCTTGCTGTCCAACTGCAAGGTGCGCTCAGTAGTTTGCAAACTGCTGAGCACATCTAGTGGTTAGACTGGGTTGCATAGCAAACACTTACCTTCTGAGGCAGCAGACTCAACAACCCAGCTGCAACTTTGCTGCATTGACCTTCTCCCAGCTCCCGTCGCCGCCAGCGACCTCCGCCGCTGCTAAGTTAGCGACCTGAGTAAACCCTAATAAAAACAACAATGCACTGCATTGGCAGCTGTAGCTCATCGCAGTCAGAATGGCAGCCTGACCAGAACGGAGGGCTCAGCTGCAGCGCTAAGTATAAAGGCAGCTGCTCTCCGTCCATGCAAGGAGCTTTTTCCTTGCATGGACGCTGGAGCTGGAGTTGCTTTGCGCGGAGGGGCTGGTGTTGTGGCATGCGCAGTCAGCTCAGCCGGCAGCATGGCTCAGCGCATGAGCCTGGAGGAGGCTAGATTCGTTGTAGCAAACGTTAGCATGTTGTCCAGCAGCTTGTCGCCTAGCAAGCTAGAGAGTGCTAAGCGGCTTCTGGAGGAAGAGGAGCGCAGCAAGCAAGAAAGAGCTCGCTTTTAGCAAACTGACATGCACTTCAGGCAGGGCGGCCCCAGCTACACTCCTGCGCGCCCGCCAGGAACTGCTGGTGCAACAGCCATGCCGGCTGCAGCTGCACGCAAGCATGAGAGCCACCAACCAGGTACAGTTGCTTGGTTGAAACTCAACTTGCTGGTTGTGCATATTACACATAATTGTGCTTCCACATGCTGCTTAGTGCTTAGCGTTCATTGCTACGGTCACATGCATGCATGCACGCATCTATGTGACAATAGCAGTGCACAGCATTACCATTGTGCTTTCACTTGATGCTTAATGCTTAGCGTTCATGGCTACTATCACATGGATGCGTGCTTGCATGTGACAGTAGCAATGAACGCATTACTCAAGCAGATGAGCCAGTTGCAAGCAACCACGTCATGAACGCAGATGCTTGGGGCCAGCTTGACCAGGTAAGTGGCAAGCTTCTGACCTGTTGCAGGCTGGTGCTTAGTGTTCTGGCAAATCAACTCAGTTGGTCAATGACATGCAGAAGCGGACAGCTGTTTTGCAGATGCTTGCAAGTGCTCAGCCAAACACATCAATTGCTGAGTGCGGAGAGCAAGTACGAGGGCGCTATGAGGGTGAGCACTGGTCAAGTGTACGTGAAGTACAACCACCAGTTGCTATTATGTTTATCTCTTGTTGCTTGCGTGCAGGCTCGATCCCGAGCGTTGCGGGACGCGTTCCTCATATTAGGAACTCGCTTGTCACAGCAAAGTGGGGGACTGGTGGAGGTGATCAGGTAGGGAGAAATGCAACTGCATTGGCTGTAACGCTTTATCTTGCTCAGTCCTTGCTTTCCAACTTGCAGGGTCTTGGAAGCGGAGTTTCCTGAGTATGATTAAGAGAAACTGAAACACTACTTCCGTGGGTCCATGACAAACCGAGATCATTACAAAAAGCGCAAGGTAAGTCTGCAGGCTGAGAACTTTTGTTATGATCTCACATACTACAACACCGCATTGTAAGCTTACCTTGAGCACTGCTTGTGCCTTGCAGTCTCCAGATTATGTGGTGACAAAGCGCAAGAAGGATCCGGACACAACCCCAAGCACAACCATGGCACCAACAACAAAAGAGCTTGCACCTCGAGCTCAATAAACTGTACAGACGCAGCAGCAGCGGAAGCATGCAACTCATCAAGCAAACTAGCTGATCCTCAGGTACTTTAGCATGCAATGACGCTTGTAGTCAAGCTATCAGCCCCTCAGGCAACATTGGTATTTAAATGGTAGTGCGTGCGATGAAGGTGATTGCTTGATGGTTACATGTGGCTACAACAGGATCCCAAGGCTCCTGCAGTTGAGGAAGTGCGCCAGTCCAAAAGGCGTGCAGTCTCCAAGAATCCAATCAAAGCTGGCACACACGACAATGATGCAATGCTGCAGCCACGAAGCCCATTCGATCGCGATAGTCTGGACGAAGAGCTGCTTGATGTAAGTGCAACAAAATGGTTGGTGTACTCTACTGGCAGTCACTGTTGTGTCACTTGTAGTTACTCGCGCTGTGAATGACTGCAAATATCAGGTATACACGATGTTAGCAACACCGCTCCTTGCAGGTGGTGACAAAGACTCGCAGTTCGCAGCGTGAGCCTGCCGCAGAGCAGGTGCATTTGTGGCTCAAGTCTGGGAAGAAACCCGTGGCTATTGCACGCCGTTGTGCGGACGCACTGAGCGCCGGTGTGCACAATCACAAGCTTGCCGAGGGTATGCTTTCTTGTGTTTGCTCGCTTCTCCATCTGCGAGCTGAGCTAAGTTGAATGCATGCAAGTTCTTTGTTTGCTCATGCCGTTGGCACATATGCAGGAGAAGTGGCCGTGTGGCTTGATGAAGTGCTGCAGCCGAGTGCGAAGCTACCGATCAGGCTTGGTGAGGTATGGAAGTTGAAAGAAGTGGAGCTGGGCAGTCGCGTCGCATGGCCGCTTGCTTACACTGGTAAGTGGTTGCGTGACTAAGCGCTGCATGCAACTTATGCTCTGGTGTGCATGTGTAATGAAGATGTTTGCACATCGCGGCACCGTTGAACACGGTACGTCATGCGGCATGTGATGGTGAGGGCTGCTCGGCTTGTGAGGGTAGGTTCAAAGAGAAAGGCAAAAGCGTCCAGCGAGGCCGCTCTCGTAGGTAGGTGTACAACTCTGGAGGGTAGCATGCAGCACCAGTTCTACTTAGAACTTGTGTTGTTGGGAACGTAGTGCAGGGCATTCAAGCGCATTGCAGACAGCAGATTCAGAGACATCGTAGTGAAAGTCAGCATTGATTCGCTGACATGTAACGTGGTTGTGGTGTATATAGTAGCTCCCAATGCATGACTGCACATGTGGTCTCACATTCAGTGCTGTGCTACAATGTATGCGACAAGCCAATGACCTAAGTTCACGCATTGTTGTCTCAAATCAGCATGCTGGAAGCACGTATCAAACATGAACGACTTGGACTCACACGATGCAGTCTCACAATCAACATGCATCGCGTGTGTACAAGCTGCATGCTGGCGTAAACATACACAGATGTTCAAAGATGCGATTGCTAAGTCAGTCTTTTACATCTTACAACCAAGCAAGTATAGCTCACTATAAGTAGCTACTACTTGCAGGCGCTTACAACTCATCCTAAGCTATATGGAGCAAAGTTTCAGCTGCTCCAGCGCGTGCCTCCTTTGTCGCGTGGTGTCTTTACATTACACAACCATGTTGTGCTGTAAGATGGACAATGTAAAGCGTTAAAATTTTGTGACTGGATTTTGGTGCCTTACATCCACTTTTTAGATGTCTTATTGCAGCAAGAATTTTGTAGGGAATATCGTGCGCACGCACATGTACACGCACTAGGGTATGCACACGTGCATGCGCACATACATGTAAGTATGTTCGTACAACACGGAGGTGGCAGCTCTGTGATGTTCACGCATTAGCACTCGCCAGCTTTGGCTGGCGAGTCTATCTACAACGGCTCTCCCCTGCCACGTCAGAGGACGCACAGGGGAGAGCACGCTGTGCGCACCTGCTGTGCGCTGTCACGTCACCATGCCCTGCACCGCCAGGCATGGCGCCGCCGATGCCAGTTGCACCGGCCTTATGAGCGGTGCTCAGAGGCAAAGCAACTAGCAGCCTTGCCACGCATGGCAAGGCCTTGACTGCTGCGGCACTGGCCGCCACGGTTGTTGTTCTCGTTGGCGCCGAAGGCGCCATTGTGCTTGCTCAAGTGCGCGTGTTGCTGCTGCGCAGCGTTATGCAGCACGGCGCTGCGCCTGCTGTGCTCAATTGTTGGTCGCCGCTGGAGCCGCCGCGCTCTACCACGGAGCATTTTTTGCTGCCTCCGGAGGACGGGGTCGAGCACCAGCTGGTGGGCGACAGCTTCCGCTCTATCCAGCTGAGTGCTTAGTACCAGCAGGTGGCCCTTGGCATCGTTGTCAACGAGCTGTTGGCAATTGACATCGCCAAGCAAGTCAAGGTCCCCTACGCCGACGACCGCCCCATGCACGACCGGGTGGTCCTCGGCATCGGCCCCCTGTACGGCAGCCAGAAGCTGCGCCTGGTGGTCGAGGTCGGCATCAATTACGTCAGCCTCCCTTAGCCCCGTCGCTGCTTGCAGCAAGTGAATATAGGCGCAGGCTGCGGCACACTCGTTGTGCAGTTGCCTTCGCCAATGTCCCTGCTGCGTGTCGTGGCCTTGCAGCTCAAGTGTCAACTCAAGCTAGTGTCAGCTGCTTGCTATGCGCCGGCTGCACCCCATCGTTGTTGCCGCAGCTGCTTGCTATGTAGCTGTCGCCAACCTCTCATTGCGCTCAGCTGCTTGCTGAGCAGCTGCCGCTCCCCATCATTGCTGACGTGGCTGCTTGCCGCTGCTCACTCAGCTGCCGCAGCTGCAGCTGCCTTCTCATTGCTGATGCCGCCCCTTCCATTGTTGTCTTGCTGCAGCTGTTCCCCCCCTCCCCGTGTATTTGCGCTGCGTGACTCAGCTATGTGCCGCGGCACATATTCCGCTGCAGGTGCATGGGGCTGGCGGTGTCTGGCGCGATCCAATCATGGTACCACTGCCGCCCTTGCTGCGTGACCCAGATGTTGTGCCGGGGGCGCGCAGCTTGCGCACTGTGTTTGGCAGGGACCGCACCACCCTGCGCACTATCTGTCCAGCGCCACAAGGCAAATGGCCCGGCATCTCCCCTGCTCAGCCAGGCCCGCCACCAGCGCCGCCCGCCCAGCCCGCGCCGGCGCAGGAGCCGCTCGTTGCCGAGGTGGCACAGCAAGCGCCGCAGCCCCCGCCGCCACCTGCGCCGCCCGACCAGGTCCCGCCGCAGCAGCTCGCCGACGTCGTCGTGAACGCCGGCCTGGGAGCTCCTCGAGCGGGTGCGCAGCAGGACCTACAGCCGGAGCAGAAGCAGGAGCCCGGCTAGGAGGCGCGCGCCGGTGAGGAGCCGGCCCCAATCCTCCCACCGCTCTCCCCCACCACCAGATGTCACGTCGTGCGCGCCTCGCCCAGCCCCTCCAGCGGCGCCGCCTCCTCCATGCCCGCTTCCTCCCCCCAAAGGCGCAGCAGCGCCTCCAGCTCTCATGGCCACCCTGCGTGCCGCCAGAAGCGCAGCTCGCCGTCGTTGCAGGCGGGAGGTTGCCTCTACAGCTGAGGCATTCCAAGCCCTCTCTGATGCCATGGACAGCTACCTTGCCCTTTATTCTAGTGAAGACGATGCAGACTCCGAATAGCGGTGACGCTACTCAACCTCTCGACCTCCGCGCTCTCATCCATAAAGTTTACATGCCAGGACTGAGCGGAGAGTGCTTAGTGGCACGCATTGATAGCGTGGAGGATCCTACCCGAGGAACTCTCAATGTTTCAATCCTGCCCTTGCAACACAGAGCACAGGTGTCTGCAGCGTGTGTGCTCCCCATAGATGCACCTACGCACACGCCACCACCACCTTCCCCATCGGAAGAAGAAGATGTCTTTGCCAACACCAACGGCATGATCCTCGTACCAGATGGTATGCACGTCATACAATTCACGCGCACTTCCCACTATGTGCGCGTGTGTCAGAATATCGTCAACCGCATCACCAATGACACCTCCATGCGGGGCCTTCTCAGCATGTGGCGCCGTTCGGAGCTTGTGACAGACTCAAGATACCCTCTAATGGCAGCTTACGTACATGTGCTGCTGGAGGCTAGCCTATTTCAAGAATTTGGAGAAGAATAATGCCGCCACCTTCAGTGAAGACTGTGCCCGCTTGCTAGAGGCGGCCAAAACCAAGCTGACCGCAGCTTACACCGAGGCTCGCCTGATAGACGAGGTCTTGGGACTGTACAGTGAAATGAGACGTACGACAGCTCAGCATCGGAGCCAATTCCAACACGTGGCCAGGTACTCGTGTTGCTTAAGGGCGGCTCTGAGCATAGTGGCCAGCTCGCCGTGCCCTTGTGTGTTGTGCTTAAGGGCGGCTCTGTGCATAGTGGCCAGGTCGCCGTGCCCTTGTGTGTGTGCTGCACTCTCACGTGCTGTCCGTGCTGGCCAGCAGCCGCCACCTTGTTTGCTTCATGCTTATGCTGGCCTCGCTGGCTTGCCACCCGCTCAGGATTGTTGGTGGCAAAGAAGCTGGGCAGCGCGATCACAAGCGCGACGCCAATGCCCCAACCAGCTAGACAAACACCGACGCCATGATCACCACCAGCACAACGTAGCTGGTGGTCGGCTGCACGAGAAACGCCCATGGCGAACCCTGCAAAGCCTCAAGACGACAGCGTGTGAGTAGTTGAGCAGTGTCTGCAGTTGCAGCTAGGTAGTGCCAGCTTATGCAGCTGCGCATGTGCGTGCATGAACTTTGTATTCCCCTCGTTTATACATGTATTTTTCGCCCCATCTTCTCTGCCTCAGCGCAATGCTGCTCTGTGCCTTGCACCCTGTTTGCGCTGCTACATTGAATGCATGGTAGCGCCTGCGCCTGCATACACAGCTGCATGCGCTGACCTGCATGCTACTGCCTCTCGTCTGAGGCCCCGTGCCGCAGGCATCGCTGGCCTGCACCCACAGCTCAGGCCCCCTCCCCGCTTCGAAACCTGAGCGCAAGTCGCACCATAGCCGCGTCACCAGCCTTGCCAGCGCAGCGTCGCTTGCCTGCCAAGTCGCGCAGGCTGGCATGATGCATGTGCGCAGCAGCAGCAGCTGTTGTGGCCACTGCCAGCTTCAGCGCCAAATGCATTGGCTGCTGCCTCGCAGCCTGCGCAAGCTTGCCAGCCTGCCGTGCAGCCTATCGACACTGCTGACGGCCTTACCGGCAGCTGGTGCGATGAGGACACGCCTTTTAACGCTGCCCACCCAGAGCATCAGGAGGAGCAGGTACTGCAGCTGCTCGCGGAGCAGCCATTGCTGCGCGACGAGCGCCAGTCAGCACCAGATGACTGGCCCACTCCGCGCTCTTCGCAGCCGTGGGCTGCGCAGCGCCAGCGCCTAGTAGTTGAGCAAGTCATCGCCGGCCTAGACAGCCTAGCAGCTGCGCCTCGAGCCGGAATGTTCGGCTGCGGCGTGCCTGGCGCAGCTGCAAAGCATCATGCACGATGCCACTGCCTTTACAGCAGCGCTAACGGCCCTGCATGCTGATGCGTGGGAGTGCTGGGTCAAGCATACTGACCACCCCGCAGCTCACAAAGTTCTGACTTGGCTGCGCCAGGGCCTGCCGCTGCAGTTCATTGGCACAGGGCAAGCTGCAAGCAAGAAACTGAAGCAAATACATGCCATGCTGCGCGCGGAAGGCTGGAGCAACCAGCAGCGCCAGGCTGCATTGTACAAACGCACTCCCAGCCCGGTGCTGCTCACCAACCGGACGTCCGTTGCTGAGCATGCCTTCTTCGTGCAAGATGAACTGCGCAACCAGGTCCTCACGGGAGCTATGACGCCAGTGCTCAGGCATGCAGCCGATCAAGTGGTGTCGGGCATGGAAGTTGTGACTCAACCTAAGCTCAAGTTGGACATTGACTTACAATATGTCAACATCTTTCTAGCACGCAATCCATTACGAGAAGTTGTCAGACATCCTACGCTACACACACAAAGGGTGGTGGCAAGCAAGCTTTGATATCAGGCTATCATCATGTGCCTATCCGGGTAAAGCACCGCAAGTACATGTGTGTGTCATACCAAGGTCAGGTGTTCCAGTGGAATGTGCTACCTTATGGCCTGAGCATCGCATGCTATGCATTCACGCTCACGCAGCAAGTCATCCACAGGCCATTGCGGATGCAAGGCCTCGGCACCCTGTCCTACATTGATGACATGCACCTATCCCACGAGCACAAGCAGCACTTGCTTTGGAGGGTGAAGCTAGTGATGCGGCTGTTCGCAGCGCTGGGCTGGTTCTTCGGGTTGCCGAAATGCAACCCCGAACCAACCCAGCAACTTAAATTGCTGGGCCTGCTAGTGGACTCACACACAGGTGCTTTTGCAATTCCACCGCACAAGTTGCAGCAGCTAGAGGACGACTTTCGCGTCCTCCAGTAACAGCCTTGCATCACAGCCAGACAGTTGGCGCGCGTGGCAGGCAAGCTAGTGTCTCTGAAACTAGCTATGCCCCCTGTGCTGCTGTTTGCTAAAACGCTGCTGCTGCTTGAGCCGCTCGTGGAGGCGCTCGCGTGGGATTCCCTCTTCCCCTCGCCAGCCGACACCACGCGGTTCCTCGCCTGGTTGCTGGCGCGGCTGCGTGCATACACAGCTCATGGCTGTACGTGGTGGAAGCCGCCCTCATCGGTGCTGCTGCAAGCTGATGCTTCGGGTACTCATGGGTGGGGGGCGGTTGCCCCCTGGGGACATGTGCAGGGAAACTTCGCAGCACATGAGCTGCAGCTGGCGCCTCCTGTTAAGGAGGCGCTGGTTTACATCCGTGTGCTGTGCGAGCTGGCACGCACCTGGCCAGCCCTGCGTCACTTAGCTATCACCCTGCAAGGTGACTGCCAGCAGCGCTGAGCAACCTGTGCAGGCTGACTGCATGAAACCCGTACCTGCGCGCGGAGCTGTTCCAGCTTTGGGGTGTGCTATGGCGCTAGGACTGGCAGCTGCACTGCTGCTGGCGATCGCGGGCTTAATTTGTACAAAGCCGACCTGCTTGCGAGCACCAGATGCTGGCGACTGAAGCTTGGCGCCAGCTCCGACACGCCTGCTATGCAGTCGGTGGGGTCAGCCCGTGCTGGATTGCTTCGCCTCCGATGGCAACACCAAGGCACACGTGTTTTGTGCTGTGGCAACCTGTCCAGGCGCAGCAGGTAATGCACTCACCGCGGATTTAAACGTCACCGCAGCTGGCTTGGCTTGGATGTTCCATCCCCTTGGTCTGGTCGCCCTGGTTGTGCGGTTGGTGGCGCACCAACCGCGTGACTGACTGCATCCTGCTAGTGCCGGGGTGGGTTTACAAACATTGGTGGGCCAAACTCGTGCAGTTGCTAGTGCAGAACACGGTGTTCTGCCCCCCCCCCCGCACAATGCTGTTTGTGAGAGGGCCAAGAGTGCCTAGCCATGTTCGTAGCCCAGCACATTTCGCACATGTTGCGTTGCTAATTGAGTTCTGAGCGGCGTACCTGTGTGTAGTGCGCCACCATGTGTGTGGTGCGCCATGCTCCTTGCCTTTGCATCTTGCCTGCAGTCATGCCTGAGGCTTTGCCGAACTGGGCCCCCCTCCCTACGGAAGCTGTGCAGGGCTACATCAGCTTGCCGCCACTATCTCGCAAGTGTTGTTTGAACAACTTGTTGGCAGCAGCATAGCTCAATGGTTGTCCCAACAACATGCGCCTCTTTCGATGCAAGCCTTCAAAGATGTGCCAAGTTCCCAGTGATAGCCCACACTTGTCAGCTCGCGAGAGGAACTCTTGCAGTTCGTTGACAAACTGCAACCCGAACCAACTTGCACAGGAATGCGGGGTGCTGCTTGGTCCTTCCAAATCTTCGACGTCACAGGTTGCACATACACCCCACTGTCGCTGTGGTTGACACTGTCTACGCGCACCTTGCAACCCTACCCACCACGCTGCCACGTACTCCACAAGTACATATACAATAGCCTGTCTCGCATGATGAGCACTTGTAGCACGCCGCTGAGCTTGGCAGCCCGCTGGCTGAGATGAGTGAGCAGCTGTTGCACTTGCTGCTCACTCATCTCAGCGGTCAAAGGGTCCGCTTGTCGAGGACGCAAGCCATCAACCACCAGCATGCGCTGGTAGCCTTTCAGGTACTCTTGTACCTCAGGAGACATGCACGGGTTGCTTGCTGCTCGCACGGGATTACACGCGTTGCCACGACTTAAAGTGGCGTACCCGTTGGACAAGTGGTTTACCACGTTACGCAGCGAGCAGGCTGCAATGCAAGGCCCTCCAGCACTAGTGTTGCAGCGAGCACAAGTAATGTGCTTAGGCAACCAGTGCCCATTCAGGTAGGCCCTGATGTAATATAGGCCTACTGTGTATACGCTTTCCCCATGCCCTTGCTCGAAACCAGCAAATCCACGCCACGCCACGCTGCTTGCATGTTGGTGCTCGACACCATCGTGTGCACTAACTACTTGTGCAGCTGCGATAGCCGCCAGTAACTTCTCTCGCCCATGTTGAGAGCCTGCTTGCACGCGTTCTTCATGCGCGTGTGCTCCCACCTGCAGTGTGCCCGTAGGCTTCTACAGCTTATGCTGTTGACAGCCTGCGTATGGTGCAAACTTGGCTATGCTGTTGGCATAGCCAAGCCTTATTTAGGACACTCATCCACGGCTGAGTCTCACTGCCAAAATTGGATACAGTTGAGAAAGCGACGAGATTAGCATCATATGGTCGTGATAGATATTTGCTATCATCGTGCTGCAAGCTCAGATATTCATTAGCACTCGCAAGCTGATTGGCTGGCGAGTCTATCTACCACGGCTCTCCCCTGCCACGTCAGAGGATGCACAAGGGAGAGCACGCTGTGCGCACTTTTTGTGCGCTGTCACGAAACCATGCCCTGCATCGCCAGGCATCACGTCACTATGCCCTGCACCGCCAGGCATGGCATCGCCGATGCCAGCTGCACCGGCCTCATGAGCGACGCTTAGTGGCGGAGCAGCTGGCAGCCTTGCCACGCATGGCAAGGCCTTCACTGCTGCGGCAGGTGCCGCCGCAATTGTTAGTCTCGTTGGCGCTTTCGGCGCCAACGTGCTTACTCAACTGCGCGCCATAACCCACCCACCCTGCGCTGCCGCCACCGCCGCCACCGTTGCCGCTGCTAGCTACTGCTGCAGCGGGTGTCGGCGGAGGCCCTACGCAGCGCCGTCCACGTGTCAGCCAAGGCTCACGTGGCCTAGCGCGCACTCTCAGCCGTTAGATGTGCATTCCAAACTGCCTATGCTTTTAGCACAGCCTTGATGAGGACACTCATCCACGGCTGAGACTTACTGCAAAAGTTTGATGTAGTCGAGCAAGCGACGAAATGAGCAACATATGGTCGTGATAAACATTTGCTATCTTTGTGCTGCAAGCTCAGATGTTGACCAAATTAGCTGCCCCAAGCTCCTAAATAGTATGTCTGCAACAAAAGGCCCACTACACTCTCAACACATAGCAAGCAGGGTACAAGGCATGCCGACACGTAAGGTGGGTGGGAAGTCTGGTCAAAATGTGCGTATGCGTGCACAGGCACGTGCGTATGTATGCACGCACATGATATTTCTGCTCATCAGCATCGAATGACCTAATATAAGCGGTTGACCTCAGTAACGCACATACAGCTTTAGTTCAACGCAGACTCTAGTATATAGGTACCGCAACACCAACTCTGCTACTGTTCATGGCTAGAGCAATAATGTGTCACCCTTACAAGCAGCTGACAAGCACACAAATACATTATATAAGACACAACCCAACACTTCCAAGTGCTTGCTATTGTGCAGCTCAGCACGTGCCGCAAATTGAGCTCTTGGCAAACCAGCTTCGTCATGTGCTGATCTTGTTGTAGCAAAAAACCTTTTACCGGGTAAAATCCAAGATATAAGCTAGTATTGCAGCACACACCATAGAGTAGGCCACCGACAATCCCGCACTCGCCTCGCAATGATGTCCAATCCGCGGAACACATTCGCCACCGACAACACTACAACGAGAAACCCAACCAACCTATGGCCCCATTGCCAATAAAAGTGGAGTTGAAGACTTTGCCAGGCCCAATGCGAGCGAACTCACTTGCCAAGTGGCTAAAGATACAATATTAATCCAAATGGCCAAGTGGTCTTTGTAAGTGGATGTCTCGACATGTAAACCGAGGCAAAACCCGACGATGCCAAGGAGGTAGCCAACACTTTGTACCACGCGATGAAGATGGAACCGACGTGGACGAACATCGCGTATATGGCGCGCGATAATAATTCCCGCAGAAATGATTATACCAAACTTGTAACCATTCCAATACCGTGCGCATGCCTCTTGGCAATATCCTTTCCATCTGCACTCAATGAACCCGAGGTAAACACGATGGATTGTGCGCCTGGTGCCGATGATCCATGTGATTGCAGTAATGGGTCTAATCAAGCCACATTTTCAATGGCGTATACGACCGGCACGGTGCGGGTAAAGAACTTCCACACTGGTATTGTTGTTGAGCTGCAATGTGAAGACCGCGTTGATCGTGTTGGCAGTTTCATCGCGCGTGCATGACGCGGACATGGTGGCGAGCTCGCTTGGAGATATGAATGAAGCCGCACCGCGGGCAACAAGGAGGAAGTCATCCACATTTGTTCATGTACAGAGTGTTGAGTGGCGATGGTTGTATGATGTCTTGTATTGGTGGATATACATACATGTTCGGCAGGTGGCGCAGGGTCTACATATACATATATAACAGCTCTGCTGCCTGGCATGGAGCCCGCATTGCGTGCGAGGCCAAAACCAGCCCACACGACATGCTGTACCTTGAAGCCAACTCCAACACAGATTGCCACACGTGGAAGTGTGTACTGGGTGCCCACATTGGTAGTGTAACAAGTGCTCACATCGCTATTCATTGAACGCAAGATATATCACTGGATAGGAAGGTAGTGCCATTGTGGCAAACGCCAGCAGCGCGTTGCTCTCCTCATCGATGATATCAATGGTGTTGGAGACGATATCCTCCCACCCGAAAGGGGTCAATGGTACCCTCAAGTAGATATCAAGTTCCCTTTCTGCTCTGCGCACATCGGCGATACGAACACCTTCAGCGTAGAAGAAGGCTCTTAATTATGCGCGATTGAACTTCACGCCACGCGCGCATGGCACAGCCAGAGAGTATCTCCACACTTCCACTGATATCAGCACTCATCAAATCACCCCTGTGATGAGCAGCAATGAGGACGCGAACGTGTACGCGCGCACACGCACGTGCGTGCGTGCGTGCGCATGCTTGGGTGACTGAGTACTTGTGCTTATGTGTGGGTGTGGGTGTGTGAGTGTCTGTGTGCATGTGTGTACGTCTGCCATATAAACAACAGTATTTACCGCCAGCCTCTGCGCATGGAGGTGTTGATATCTGCGCATGCGCTTGAGCCATCGGCATTGTCCACAACAATCTGCCATCTCAATAACTGGTGCGTGAAGCACTGGTAATACACCAACTGTGGGGTGTCATCATGAGGTGTTCAGGTGACCTCATGTGGTTGTCGTATCGTGCCATGAGAGTTCTATCCTCCCGTAAACACGCCCGCGGAAGTTGTAACGTTGCCCCCAACATCAATGATGTAAAGAGGGTGCTGCTTACCCGCCCTCACGCTGAATGTGCACTTCAACCCCCTCTTTACGTGCACCACCAGTAACTCTAACGCATTGATGTGGTAACTCACACCCCACGCAGGCGGGGAGGGATTGTTGCCATCCCTCTCCAATGTGACAACAATCGACGTGGTGTTCGATATCACCTCGGGGGGTATGGATATCATTGTTGTGTTAGAGTTGCCGATTCTGGTCTTTTTGGGTGGACCCGCGCACGCATTTTGTCAAAGCGAGGTCGAGAGAGAAGGTAAGGTTGGTTTGTGTCTTCCCCTCATGGAAGAGGACAATCGGCTTCCCCGCCGTAAAAGCCTCGAATTATGGTCATATTGCGAATGCAACAAAGCATGGTGCACCCGCCGCTCAATTGACTTCGTACTCGTTGGACGCCTTCAAAGACCGTGAGGTCTCGATATACGCCACATTCGAGATGTACTTGTGGGACATCCATAAGTTGGTATGCATGCACACAACATGCACGATAGCACGCGCACGCACATATGCATGCGTAACCATGCAACAGACACACGCATGCGCACATGCGCAAATGCACAGATGCAGCACCCGTGCTTGCTTGATCAACACACCCAACAATGTTGACACACATGCTACTTACGAGCACGAGACGAGCGTGACAGAATCCGTGTTTGGCTTGCTATCGGGGCACACTTCCACATCCGCAACCGCTTCAACACTACACTGCTCCCTGCTCTCAAGAAAATAGTTTGTTGCAAAACACTCCCCTCTCACATAACCGCCACAACCATATCGCTCACCATACTAACGTGCTTCACACCATCTTTGCAAAAACCAAACCCACCCACGCGCCGTCGTTCAGGACAGCCTCCAACCCAATGGTGACAATGTTGAGGTTGGTGATGGAGTTTAATAAAACAGTGGAGGTTGTAGCCGAGCGTGAGAGTCACGCAGTTGGTGAGGTTGGATCTCACCGCTGCGTGTGAGTGAGTGGGTGGGTGGGTGAGTGAGTGAGTCAGTGAGTGAGTGGGTGAACGAGTGCATGGGCGAAAAGTACACAAAGTCCACTTGGGGGGATGGTGGTGCCAACGGTGGTGGTGGCCCCCTTACCGGCTCCGCTATTACGACGTGTCCGATATCGGCCTTGAAGTCCTCACACCAGAGCGCTATCACGCTTGGATTGCCTTTCCAAGTCAGCCCACCTCAGAGCCCAATCGTGATGCTGCTACTGCAGTCGTGCGCCGCCATGAACTGGTGGGGGAGAAAGATGGTTGTTGTAGACATGGTGTGGTGTGATGTGGTGGGGTGGGGTGTGTATCTGCTCGTCGCTGAGGCGGAAGCCCTTGCTCTTGAGGTCGCTCACGGACGGGGCGCCATACCAGTAGGCGGCGGGGCAGCACTATCGTAGCTGTGGTGGGGGTGGGGGTATGTGTGTACGCGCGTGTGCGTGTGTGTGCGTGCGTGTGCATGGGTGCATCACCGTTGTGTGTATCGTTGTTGCGGTTGTGTTTGACATCGTGCGCAAGTTGCGTGGAGCTGGGCGGTTGCATTTGTGGCAAAAGTGCAATGCACATAACAGACTGGCAGGCAACGTGCCACCACCTGAGGCTGTCCACGCGGAATGTACAGTTGTCGACAAGGTTCACCACACCAGCAACCTAAACGACCACACAAGTGTGGACATATATTAGGCTCATTGCGTCGATATACACAGTAGATGTCACCATGTTCCAGTAGCAACAGCCTGAGGCAACGCAGAGATCAACAAGATGCAGTGATGATGACACGCACATGCGCATGCGCACACACACACACACACACATTATGGTAGTAACTGGTCAGTGCGGCATTGAAGCCAACGTAAGGGCTGTTCTGGCTGCCGTCGCAGGTTGTTGCTGATATCATCACATGGGCAAAACTGGCTTCAAAATCCTCGCACCAGAGCGATATCACCCTCAGGTCTCTGCCCCAACTCACTCCGTCCAACAGCCCAATCGTGATGCTGCCACTACCGTTATACGCAGTCATAACCTGTGAGGAAGGGAGAGTGTTGTAGACTTGGGGTTATAGTTGTGTGGCATTGTATTGTAATGTGTACCTGCTCGTCGCTGAGGCGAAAGCCGTTGTTACAGAGGTCGCTCACGGATGGGGCGCCTTACTAATAGGTGGTGGGAAGGAACCGTCGTAATTGTAGTCGGTGGATGCGTGTGTGGGTGCGTGCATGCGTGCGTTCGCGCATGTGCTTGTGAATGCAGATGCGTGTGGGTGAGGGTGCATGTGGTATATTTGTGCCCGTGCTTGTGCCTGTGCCTACTCTCATGCTAACCGAACAGGAGGGCTTAGTCTCCTCGTATAAGCCTACATTCGGCCTTCCTCCCGGGCTACCAGCATCACAGTTCCCTTCCACCAGTCCGAATCTCCCGCGCAGCTGGCATTAGTCCGTCAACAGTTCCGCGACAGTCTTCATTGGTACCCCGCGTAGCTGATATGTTGGAGTTCCGACCCTACGCATGCGACTTCCTAGCCATCCATTTGAAGTCACGACCTCCTAGCCTTGCAATCCACTCAAGACCTCCGAACTTCCCACCAGGAGGTCCCTCGATCCTAGCTGATCCGTTGTGAGTCCACCACGCTGCCCGTGGACGGACTCGCTTTTTGCCCATTTAGACGAGACAGGTCAGTAATGAACATCTAAAGAATAGCCGTCATTAGACCGGTTAAGCTTGCTTGAACTAATGGCTCACATGTGTTCATATGATAGTATAAGTATAAGTAGATAGACTGGTGACTTGCATACTTGGTGAAACTGTGAATGAGTGTAAGCGCATCGACTTGAGAAAGTGTGATAGCAGCTTATGTTGTAAAACCTAAAGTTTGCTATTGCATGCTGCGAGTGTCATGTTTTACAAGACTCGAAGACAACAAGTTGTGATGGGGTGCAACTGCACACAGCAAGTCGTCCGAGTTGCCAAGAAGCTTTTATACCTCTAAGGGAATGCAGCATCTGCAGCGTGTGCACTGTTTCTCAGTGTATGTGAGCTTAGTTGCATTGTGGGCACTGTGTGGACAGCTACCATCCGTGTGTGGCATTACTTTGTTGCTGCATTCATTCACCTCATCTAACAGTTGACCCATTTTTCCTCACGCAAGGTTCTGTAGTTACAGCGCTACATCGAATAGTGGCTTGTAGACTCGCAGTTTCACCCACCTTTGCTCAAGGGAGTGCGTGTACACCAATGCTGCTTGCATCCTCGCAGTAGTGATTGTTCACACTGAGTGATAGCATCATTTGCTTGCACATAGCGCAGCATCAGTCGCTAGTGTGTGAGGTGTTGTGCAAGTGGTTTACCAGTGGAGGATACACACTCTAGGCTGCATACACTCTCTCATTGTGCATGTGCATGAGTGAGAACCCAGTCCTCACAAGCCCACCTGCTTAACTATGGTGGCTTTGTTCTGAGGGAACTGTATAAGAAGAGCCCTAGTGACCTCGTTGGCTGAACACCATCTTCAGCCTCATTATACCGAAGGCGTCCGAGCTACGGATCCCGTCCGTCATCAGCTCACACTTCCCGTCAGTCCACTCCTCGTTATTGTCTCCACGTCCACCACGCTGTTGACGACATTGACGACATGGAGTCCACTGGCAACACGGACGCGATGTACTTCTCTGGCCGTCCTAGCACCACCCCTCTAGATGACTTCATTGTCACATTCGACTACAACATGTGCTCTCATGCATCCAAGCCCGGCCACTGATCAGATCAGATGTCCTTTCGTGTTGCTGCCCAATACGCTGAGCACGAAGCACAAAAAGTCTAGAGGTCTGTAGCCATTTACCACCGCATCGCTGGCTATATACATACTGTCACTGTCCCCTTGCCCCTGGCTGCTACTCCTGCACCCGTGTTTCAAGCTGCACCCCTGTCTTGACCCTGTTAGGTGACGCACTGGCAACCATTGCAGCTGATGCGGAAGCCAACCCACTTCTTGTCCAAGGGGACATGACCGCTGAAGAGTTCGTAAAGGCATCGCGAATACGCGCAGACAAGGTGCATATGCGTGCAATAAGGCTTCTGCGAAAGCGTAACTGCGCTGCTCCTGCTGCAGCCATTGCTGCTCCCCCTGCTCCTCCTGCCCCCCCCCTGCTGTTGGCAACCCTGCTGCTGCCTCGTCTGAGCCGATACGTGCCTCCAATCAGACACTATTCCACGAGCCTGCGACCAACAGCATCTCTATGGGATCAGCCATCGTCGGCCGGCCATCCTTCACAGTGAGGGTGGACATGTTCGAGTCCGACTTCAAGACATGTACGCTGTGGGGAATACAGCATGTTATGCAGTTTTTTCTACACGTATAACATATGACACTTATGTGCTATTGCCCAATCAGCTTAGCTAGCCTATTGTAACTTATTAGATTGACACTTGATAAGCTACCCACAAACTGCAATTGTATGTATAGACTGTAGGCAGTTAGGATGGCAAAAGTCTTGTCTGGCCTTTTATAGGATTTAGACTGAGCCCCCGGAGCCGATAGGCCACGGGTTATTCGGTTAATTCACTCTACAGTCATTTTGTTGGCGGTATAGCTCTGCTCTTACCACTGTGCCGTGCATGCTTGCATGCAGCATCTCTCATTATCAGGATATGGGCCCACATCTATGTGTGTAGAGCTAGCTACTGTGAGAGAGTGTTCCCCTCTGTGCGTGAGGTTGTTGAAGCTGATTGCTTGAGCTGAGAGGTGCAACGGACAAGCAAGAGTCCTTTGAGGTTTAGATGTGAAGTTTAGTCAGCAGGATAGTCAGCACAATGGCAACCACTCGATCAAAAATGGAGAAGATTACCATTAAACCTCAGCACGAGGACAACCATTCTAGCTGGGGCGAGATGAAGATGATGCTCATCTATGAGGAGCTGTGGGACTACATTAATCCCTAGGGGAGTACGCCAATGGTAACGCGTCTGCATGGATGCGAAGCAGTTTGCGTGCTTTGGCTTTAATGAGCACACACATTAAGCCATTTCGTACGCGACTAATACAGATGCATTTAAATGCCAAGCATGCATGGGAAGCTTAAAAAGAAATATTCTCTACATGCTCTGTTGGTCGTAAGATTGAACTCATACAACCGTTCAACGATCTGCAAAAGCTTACTAGTGAGTTAGTCATAGACTAATTCGGACGTGCACGGAAGCTCAGCATTGATTTGACCTCTATAGGGGATTCAGTCTTAGATGATCACATGTACTTGAATGTGTCGTCTGGGTTGCCACGAGGGTATGAGAATGTCGCGATGATGCTGGAGGTAGTCAGTACCATTCAGCAGTTGACATCAAAGAGATTCTGCCAATGCTGAAGACAAAACCAAGGTTCAAGGGCAACGAGATTGATGGGGAGTCCAGTGCATTCGCTGCTTGAGCGCAGTCGTTTGAAGGAGCTGGCACTAGCGGCAACAACAATGTTAACAAGGGTGGAAACTTGAACAAGCAAAAAGCCTCTCATTGGGAAGTGCTTTCATCGCAACCAAGTTGGGCACCGCAAGAGTGACTGCCAGCAGCTGAAGGCAGCAAAGGCCAATTAAGGTGGTGCAGTTGCCTTCACAACATCCACAGTGTTCAGACGTCATCTTGCGTGGGTGTTCGATTCTGATGGTCTACAGCATACGAGTCCTGACGCTAGGTATTGGGCTACTCAACTACAAGATTCAACTCAGCGGAGTGTGGAGATTCTGGGTGAACAGTCGATGGTAGCGGGTACAAGCCGATCAATGCTCCAATGTACGACATAAGAAGGTGTGTACACGGTGAAGCTAAAGGAGGTTCTTCATGTTCCCCGTGCACAGGCTAGCCTCTTCTCCATTCAGATCGCATTGAAGGCTGGAACTAATTTGTCAGGGAAAGGAGCAGAGCTTTGTCTCAAGGTTGATGGCATGGTCTGCCTCATCGCGTGAGAATAGCAAGGTGGTCTCTATCCAATGGAAGAAGCTAAGACCAATAAGGCACTGGTGGCAATAGTCCCTAAGTCAGCTGAACAATTGATTCAAAGGTTGGGACATCTTGACTATGACAACTTACATCGCTTGGTAGCAAAAGATTGGTAGCAGATGATCTGGTCGATGGCATCAATGCGAGCAAGCTGCAAATCAAGCAGGCCGAGGGGGTGCTGTGCGAGCCATGTGTTGTCCAAGATGCGTTGGCAATCTTTTCAGATGTTTGAGAATGTCAGTGAGCATGTTGGGCGGTTGGTACACATATGTGTGTGTTCCGTTACCACAGCCATCGAAGGGGGGAGCATCCTATATAGTCGCCTTCCTTAATGACTTCTCCAAGCTGTCATTCATGCATTATGTGAAGCTCAAGTCAGATGTTCTAGCTGTGGTCAAGGAGGTGGTGTTGTGGTTGAAGAATGTGTCTGGCAAAGCTTTGAAGACAGTCAGAGGTGGCAGAGGAGGGGAGTATTTGAATTAAGAGTTGTCTACAATGTGGTCTTCTCAAGGCATTGTGCATTGGACAACAGCGCCATATAGTCCACAGTAAAACGGAGCAGCGGAGCGGCTCAATCTGACTTTTATTGAGAGGGTGAGAGCCATGCTAAGTGATGCAAAGTACAAGTATTGCTGCTGGGCAGAGGCGATTAATGGCCAATTGCACAAGAAAACGGATTGCCAGTGCGTACTCAAGCAAAGACCCTGTGGGAGCTGTTTGTTGAAAAGGATAAAAAAGTAAGCAACATGAGGGTGTTTGGCTTCACTGCATACGTGTTGACACAAACGAAGCAAATGAAAAAGCTGGAGCCGGTGAGCAAGAACGGCATTTTCCTTAGCTATGAGCCCGACTCTAAGGCCCACGAAGATTTGCTGGAGGATATCCTCCAGCACACACAATCTTGCGAGTATCGATACTCGCAAGATTGTGATCAGCAAAGAAGTTGTCTTCCATAAAGCCGTGGGAGTACAGCAGCTGCAAGAGATCAGTGACAGTGACTGAACAGATGAAGAGATTAGCTTTACTAGTGATTAAAATCAGCAAGAGTTAAGCATTGCTTAGTATTTCGAAAAGGGAGCTCAGACCTGAAAGCAGGAGCAACGCCGCACGCAAAGATGAAGGAAGTTATCAGCAGTAGCGAAATCAATAGCAAAGCAGTCGGCACTTTTTTGGGCATGTAAGGAAGGGTTATATACGCTACCACAAGGATTTTGGTCTTCTTTCGGGCTCAGATTCATAGAGTGTGGAGTCAGTACGTATGAAGAAGCACTCCAGAGGATTGATGTAGACAACTGGCGTCAGGGAATGAATGAGGAGATTGCCTAGGGGCTGGAAGAGAGGATTTACATTTAGCAGGGGTATTAGGCGGGGCCACCTGGTATAGCATGCGGATTGATAAAGGCATTGTATGGGCTGAAGCAGGCACCACGGGTGTGGCATGGAAGACTATGCCAGGAGCTTCAAGGCAGGGGTTTAGAGCAAATTTCACGGATCCAGGTCTGTTCTACCACGAGAGCAAGCAAGTGTGGCTATTGGTGTATGTGGACGACATTCTGCAGCGTCTGAAACGTAAGGGGTGCAGCGAGTGACAACTCCGCTGCAGGATGTTGGAGTGCAGAGACTTGAGTGAGATATTATACTTCTTATGTATGGTTGTCACTAGAAACAGAGCTGCTGACACTATTACCATCACGCAAGAGCAGGTGCACCACGTGGTAAGGCAGCTGGTGACAAAGTTTGGTATCGATAATGCCAATGTTAGAGAGGTGCCATTGAGCGTGGGAGTTCAGTTGGTGAGAGCACTAGGGCCTACCCCTGCTGCGAGCTTGTGGGGAGCCTACTCTACAGCGTTTTGACCTGACATTGCACATGCTGTGGGACAGTTGGCAAGGTACAGATCTGTTTCATCAATGCAGCATTGATGAAGCAGCAAAAGGTGTACTGCGCTACTTATTAAAGGTGACAACAGTTGGGATCCAGTATGGACCGGGCAATCATGCATTACAACGTTATTGTGATGCAGATTATGCAGCATTGACTAGCAGCAAAAGGTGTACTGCGCTACTTGTTAAGGGTGACAACAGTTGGGATCTTTGGGATCGGGCAATCATGCATTGCAACATTATTGTGATGCAGATTATGCAGCATTGATTAGCAGCAAAAGGTGTACTGCGCTACTTGTTAAAGGTGACAACAGCTGGGATCAAGTATGGACCGGGCAATCATGCGTTGCAACGTCATTGTGATGCAGATTATGCTGGTGACCCCGTTACCAGAAGGTCAACCACTTGGTATGTCTTCAAGCTGAATGGTGGAGTGATTAGCTGGAAAAGCAAGCTGCAACTAACAGCGGCAACATCCACCAAAGCAGAGTATATGGCATTTGCGGGTGCAGGAAAAGAGGCATTGTAGCTAAAGAAGCTGCTAGGAAACCTCGGCATCCATGTGGAAGCGTGGAGATGTACTATGACAACCAAGAAGCAATAAAGCTGCGGAAGAATTCCATCCTCTCGGCCTAGAGCAAGCACATTAATGTGCACCATCACTTTGTAAGAGACAAAGTGACGAGAAAGGCGATCGAGGTTGCCTACTGTAGTCCAGAAAAGATGTTGGCAGACTTCATGAGCCAAGGCACTGCATGTGAAGTTCAAGACATGTTGTGAAGGACTATGTATCTGGGCAGCTAAGATGAAGACATTGAAGTTAAGACCGGTGAGGACCCTCTGCGCATGTACATGCACCTGACTCACCTGCTGAGAGACGGGAACTATTGCATTATCAGCGACGAAGTTGCTGCTTTCCTAACTGTCAGCCAGTTGGAACACCCGCAAAGTGACTGCATAAGCCTGATCGTGAACAACACGCCGCTACACAGCTACTCTCTGCCTTTGGCTTTTAAGGTGGCATTTGCGCTGTACGAATGGCGTGTGTGGGAGGAAGGCCATCCTGGACAAAAACAACATCAGTTCACGCGCACCTGCTCTCGCGCTTAAGTCAAATTAAAAAGACTGGACTCGTAGCAATCCTGACCACGTCACAGGCGCACCAAAGACAGCTCAAGCTGCACTCCCTGCTCCTGTTTTGTGCCATTGCTGCGGGCGCCACGAATTTTAATAAAAGGAGTATATGGTCGACTACGACACCATGATGTGTGACCACTGCCAGAAGACGGGACATCTAGAGGCGGTGTGTTACGCCAAGCACCTTGACTTGAGGCTAGCCGGTGGCTACACTACAACGGCATCAACAACAACAACACTAGCAACATCACTGGCCCGCACCAAGACAATGCCAATGGCTATCGTGGGACGGCCTCTCACAACACACAAAAAAAAAAAATGGGTGGGCACGCGCCGCTGGTGCCGCACAAAAGGCACCAACTATAGAAACACCTGAGGTAGTGGCAGCTCTCATCGCATGGGTGGACGAGCTCATTGCTCAATTGGGAAGGCAAGACGATGACTATAAGGCCTGCTACCTTGTCTTTTGTCACGCTGGCATGGCAACCAAGTGTAATCAGGACTCACCCTCACCGCCACGGGAACGCTCACCGCGTGGACAAGAGGCACAACGTCTCACACTTGCAGCCGCAAAGCAGGCTTCAGTTACGGCATCATACACCCGGAGCAGGCAGCGGAGGCTTCCACGCCGACCGCACAAGATGCACCCAGACCGTTTTGTGGAGGCCGCGCACAACAACGGGCACTTACATGGGCTGCTATTGCTGCCGCCGCCCGACAGGACACCGCTGCTGTCGAAGCAGCGCAAATAGCACCACCGGGGCCGCCTCCGCCGCTGACACAAATCACTCCAGCTGCACATCTGGCAGCTGCGGGTCTTAATACTGACGTCGCCGCTCGCGAAGCTCCAAAGAATGAGATCCTCGACGGCATTGGCCCCATACCACAAGAGTGCCATGAGCTGCCGCATCGGCATCACAGCTTGCAAGTGGCGCCACTGGCCTTTACCATGTTCTGGGGGCTATGTAAACGCGAAACGCTCGCACCGCCCCTCCACCATACCAAGCCAAAATCTCGGGACAGGACCCCTCTCCGCTTGGCCCGCTGAACACGAACGATACTATGCGCATCTCGGCCGTTGCCGCGCTCTTTGACAACGTCAAACTTCGGACCCTGACACGGTCCAATTTCACCATGCGTTTTGTGGCCTTAGCCCAAGTACACACATGGGCAGTGGTGCAGCGACCGGGCCAATAGCAGGGGCCACCTGCCATGCATCCCCCTGCACCAGCAAGGACACCTCTCGAAGCTGCACATGAGGCCTCACAAAGCCGCGAGTAATTGCGACTGTTGCTAATATGGCCACCACAGCAGCGCTGTCCTGGGCTGGGCTACCTGACATCAGAAGGATACCATCATCACTTGGGCGCGGGCCTGGCAGAGGACCAGCGCATCTGCATACAGGGAATGCAGGACCTGAACCTCAACACCGGCTTCATCACACGGCGTCTCCGCGACCTGCTGAGACGCCATCCTATGAGTCGAGTACAAGAACAAGTCTTAAATTGGATGGTGCACAACCACCCCGCCGTGCCCATATCGGCATTTGCTACTCAGCGGGAATGGTTGAGTGCCTTCCAACGGTCTATGATGCAAGCCTTCCACAAGGAAGGGGGCCGCGCGCTGATCAACTCCACCAACGTAGCTGATGTTCTCCCTTGGATGCCAGCAGCTGAAGCAACCAAACAGCATGACCGCATTCGCATCTTCTACGATGCGAATGCGGCATGTTCTTCAGCATCGGGAACCAACTACCACCCTTCCCACAAGCGCTAGGACAGTAGTGGAGAGGGGAATCATGCGTGGTCATTGGGATCGCCATGTTGCAGAGATACTGCGCGTACCCACTCTCACCCACACCCTCAGGCGCAAGCTGATCACGACCCTTTATTTGCTGCCAATGCCCCGTGTGGATGAATGCAATGACCTCGATCACAAGCCCTCGGCCACATGGGAAACCACGCTAGGCACGGAGGCAGTACAGGCAGGGCGGTGCTTTCTATTCGAAACATTCCGGCCGAGCAACTTCTTGCAGCATCCCAACGATGAACCAGGGCCAATAACGTAAACACCGGGCTACAAAACTTCTACCGCCACGCCTAGAACCATCGCGACTCGAGACTCATGTGTGCGCCTGAACCTTCTCCATTGAGGTCCGCGCCTGGACTTCTCTCAACTAGAACCTTCTCGCGCCTATTCCTATCCATAGGGCAAGCTGATTGGATACAAAAATACCTTCAACAGAAGGCTCGCGCCGCCTTCTTCAACCTAGTCCCAATGCCCACGAGCAACCTGCGCATCGCTCGACACCGCGACACATTTCGCTACGAACGCGTCCGCAGCGGCTTCTATTCATCCATCCATCGCGTCATCCACATAGTCCTGAAAGTATATCCCCTCCGGAGTCTTTAACCTCCTTGGCAACAACGGCAAGCGTTCCAAGGACAACATCACCAATTGCACGCTCTGTCACCTTCCACAAGGCAGGCTTTAACATAATCCGTCATCCACGCCCCCTCCGCAGCAAAGGATGTGAGCCGTGCGGCAGTGCTGATGACGACTCCCTCATAATGCTGTGCGACAAATGCAACAACGGCATGCACTGCTACCTGCCTAGACCCTCCTTTTTCAAAGGTCCCCTTCGAAGCCTATTGATGCGACGACGGCCGCACCCACGAACCACCAAACTCCCAATCAGAGTGAGGCCTGTTGCAGGGACTTCCATAGGCCTTAAGGGGGGGGGGGGGGCTTGTTGACTTGCAGCTATCCGTCGCTGAGTATCATGACTCCCCGCGTGCTACCGCATCCATGTCATCATAGTCACCCTTTCCACTGCACACTTCCAGCCACGGGGTACTCTTTTGCCTTTACCCATGACTACAGCAGCACGTAGACCATCGCTACACTGCTTCCAAAGCCACGGCATCGTTTCTTGAATGCTGTTCGAGACAGTTCAGCGCTCGACCCCGGGCAACCCGACACTGTGCGTGCGAGTGTCCGTGTGCACATGTGTGGATACATGCGTATGCGTGTGGCATTGCTGCAGTTGTGAGTGAGTAACGCTTTGCACGCGTTGCCTCATGCTGCAAGGGCGCATGTATCGGTTGGAAGGCAACTACCTGAAGCCGTCCACCCGGACTGTGCAGTTGTCGACAATGTTACGACACTAGCCACCTGAACGACCATGAGAAAGTGAACAGATGTCATAACAACCGCTGAAATTCGCAAGCATGCAATGCAACGGTACACAAGGTCTGATTATCACACACGCCCACGCCCACGCACATTGTGGTCGTACTCGATCAGGGCGTTGGAGAAGCCGATACAAGGGATGTTTTGGCTGCCGCCGCAGATCACGACGACATTACGACGTCGGCAAAACCCGCAAATCTTCGAACCATAGCGATAATACTGCAAGGTCTCCGCCCCAACTCAGCCCGTCGGCAAGCGCGATGGTGATGCTGCCGCTACCATCATATGCCGTCATGAACTATCGGGTGGGACGAGCAAGTTGGGATGCGTTGTGTGGTGTGGTGTGGTTGTGTTGTAATTGTGGTATGTATGTAGGTATGTATGTACCTGCTCCTCGCTGAGGCGGAAGCCCTTGCTGTTGAGGTCGCTTACGCACAGGGTGCCATACCAATAGGCGGCAGGGGCTGCAACGTCGTAACTGTGGAATGTGGGATGTGTGGGTGTGTGTGGGTGAGCATGTGGGCGTGCTTGTGCCTGTGCCTGTATCTGTGCGTGTGCATGCGCATGCATGGGGATGTGCGTGTGGCATTGCTATAGTTGTGTGTGGCGCTGTGCACATAAGCTGTGTCATGCTGCATGGACAGGTTGCATCTGTGGCAGATGCAGTGCACCGAACACACCGGGAGGCAAGTACCTGAAGCTTTCCACGCAAAATGTGCAGTCATTGACGATAGTGAACACACCAGCCACCTAAATGACCGCACGAGAGTTGAACATGTTACACTCAATGCGTTAATGTACACATGCGTATGTCAACTCTGTTGTACAGTAGATGTTACCCTGAAATAGTAGCAACATGCATGCAATGCAACGCCATACAACATACAGTGATAATAACACGCAGACACGCACGCACATCGTGGTCATATCTGGTCGGGGCGACGGAGAAGCCCGCGTAAAGGCTGTTCTGGCTGCCATTGCAGGCCGCTAACGTCGGCACGGGCATGAGCGATGACACCACCGCCATCATTGTTAACAAGGTTGCGCTTCATGGCAGCCTCGCCCACGCCTTCATCATGGCAATCAATTGGTGCCCAGCTTACAAATGCGCAGCCTGTAGAATTGTACTCCACTTATGGTGTACTACCACCACCTCCACCAACGCCACCGGCTATGCAAAGGCCACGTTGAGCCCTTCCTCAAGTACCTGCAAGTGCAGCGTACACAAAAGGTTGCACTTGCAGGTACATGAGGAAGGGCTCAACGTACTATACAATGCACCGAACGCACAACGCACGTGCCGTACATGTATGTCCTCAACCTGAAAGGCTCTTCCTTAAGTACAATATAAGCAATAGTTTCAACAAGTTTTAACAAGTCCGAAGGGCAACCCGCACACCTATACACACTGTTTCATTGGTCTTGCTGGTGCTTCATCTAGTGGCGAAGCTGTTCTAATCTTTCGTCAATCAAACATCGCTTTAAGCTTAATTGCGAAGTAAGCTTACACATGCAACCTCCGTCACATGTGCTTACAAGCTCAATGCTGCAGCAAGTTTTTATATATGGCAAGCTTCTGGACTAAGTCCTTGTCGATGCTGCTCCACCTCAAGTACAATGCATTGCATACCGCACGTGCATTGTGTAGATACACCTAGGCGGTAAAGTCTACCCCTATTACAAGAATTACATTTATCCTTAGATTTGTATTCCACTAACGGGGTTATTCTCTTTACGCTTACATGAATATATACTTCGTCACCATTATAAGAAACATTTGTTCTATTATTGTGGGCATTGACCAATAACCCCAAGCCACGTCGTCATATGCTGACGTGGAACATAAGAAAATCAAATGCACTCTTATTATAAATCATATTGTGAGTGACTTTTATCGTTTAAAGACATGTTTATGTTAATAACAATAGGCTATTAATGCTGTTAACGAGGTATTCCCTTGTTACAAGACTAAGACCACTTAAAGTTTCTTGCCCTTTCTTTCTTGTTTGTATAATGTATAAGACTGTAACAGTCAAGGCCAAATTCTGTGATTTTCATGGCCGTTTTAGGCCTTATTTGTAACGTACATGTTTTTAATGACTTGTGGCGGATATCGGCGAGTTATGAGTCTGCCGCGGATATCGACCGGGGCCCCAAGACCAGTCCGGAAGGTGCCAGAAAACGGAGGGCCAGTCGAGAAGGGCTCGACCAGATTTCTGGAAGGGCCTGGCGCCAAGTAGTATAACTTGACCATATGAGCAGCAAATTAGGAGATCTTTGGTGCGTTGGAAAGGTCTAGAAGTGTACTACAAAATTCTGCAAGAATATCTTAGCTTCTAGTTCCGTCTAGCGCTAGAATCGTCTAGACAGTAGCATGTGCAGACTGGTAGGTATAAAAGTGACATTCTACAATTTGCAATACAACCTTTAGCTCCCTAGTTTCTGGTGTGCAAGCTTGGTGGTGGTTAGCATAGGTTGCTAGCGTGTGTCCACTGGTGTGTGCTTGCTTGTGTGACGATCCAAGGCGCTACACGAGTCGGTGTGTAGCTTCGAGCGCATGTGCGTGCGTACGCGAGTGGCGGGGCGCGCGTGTGTGCTTGGCAGAGGGGGCAAGGTTCCGGTGTGAATACCGTGTCTTGGTGAGAGGGTTGTTGATTGGACCAACTCACAGGTGACAAGGCACGAGCACCGTCACAAAGACCATTCATTAACCGATGCTATTTGCTTGTAAAACAATTGGTCTTTGGTAAAGCTGTGATCGAACGGGGTCATTCTCTTAAATCGAAGTCTTATAACGGAGGTAAATTTTACATTTAAGGCCCTACCAAAGAGCACTTTGTGTACTCATGTACGTTACACGCATGCGTGAGGAAGGCAGGGGTGGCAGTGGTAGGGTAAAGGGCACATTCATGGTCTTTACACCCACTTGATAGGACTTTGTTGTCGACCTTTCGTATGTATATATTTCTTATGGCCCTTTATATTGGAAGTGCAAAACTGATTTCTATTTGGGTTTTAGCACTAGTCACATAACAAGCGAGTTACAGCCTCTACCTTTGGGTAGGCTATCGAAAGTTGCAATGATGGCAGCTCACCTCATAAAATCATAAATCGCATTATCGTAACATGATTTTTTCACGCGAGTATTTTATCGAATGATAATGTTTATAGACGACGTGACGCACTTATGCATGAGACAATTTATGCAATCATAAAACCCAGTTTATTCCATAAAAACCTGGTTTACTTGCAGTCTTAATGAAATAGTGTGCGCGCGTTGCACTGTGCCAAATTGGGTATTACCAATATTTCGATGTCATCGGCTAGCGAGTTTACGACTTTCGTCATACGCATGTGCCGTAGAGTTAGGGCCCATTTATAATTGACTGCGCTTCAACCCATTTTAATGATGGAGCACAGTGTAGAAGGCTGTACAACGTGTCGAAGGCTTAAAAGCTTGGAGCGCATGCATGGCGCACATGCGTGGCCGAAACAAGTTGTTTAAACCAAGATATTGCTCACCTGGTCTAATGAATATAAAACGATAAGAACGATAAGAGTGAAGCAGTTTTGCGTCGCTTGCGTCGCTGCAGTGAACTATCCTTAAACGGAAAGTTAAGTGGAATAAATACAATAAGTCCAACAATGGTGTCCGCAATGGTTGTTTGCATTTGCGCGTGAGTAGCCCAACAAACATACAATCTTGCATACGCAATTGCTTCTTGCTCATGTGCGCGTATGTGCGCGTGACTTTAACTACTACAGTAAGTAAGCGCACTGCGTAATGCACATCACAAATTTTCGTTGAACCCATGTGAGGGCGGCTACACAACAGCAAGCGACATGTGAGGATGTATGTTGAGCTAATGTTAATGCCAATATTGCTCAAGGGTAAGCCATTAGCAAAAGCTAACCATGATTGCCACATTGTGCGAGCAGAATAGCACAAGATTCTGCAAGAATATCTTAGCTTCTAGCCAACATTGCTCAATTGCAACTGTCACCCTTTGGCGGAGTGGTAGTGGTTTTTATGGCATGTCAGCAATCCACTCCTCGTGAGAGTATTGTCCTCTGCCCCCGCCGCATATCAAGCTCTGAAGTTTGCATCATGTTGGTCGCATTTGGGTCACCCAATAATTAACCTATTATAATAGGGATCATAAAACACGTGATAGCACAATAAAATGACCGACTTTCGCGTGCTGCCACATAGGTCTCCGCGCATGTTTGTAGAATTTCAACACCAATTGGTATGTGCGAATGATTGTATATACGACACACACAGAGTATACGGTCTCAATTTCATGCATGATAGGCCATGTGCGAGACTGCTCGGGTCGGACTCGTCCCCGCAATTGCGATCACACATATTAGCAACCCACTCCACACTCCCGCAACACTTTCAATAGAAGTATGGAAGACATAGTCAAAGCCGCTGACACACAATAGGGAATGGAATTGGGTAGAATGTGTACCAAAAGGAGGGTATGCTGCTGTACCAGCATGCATGGTGTAAAGCATACAGCACTTGCAGCCAGCCGCCACTCCTATCATTAAGCCACCTCCGGACTGCGGCTCACTACCACGTGCACGTCAAAACTACCTGCCCCATCATGCATGCATGCATGGTCAGGTTGATCACTACGGTCATCATGGAGGCTGCTCAATGCGTGTTGTACGATGCACAGTGTGAAATTGTGTACTATGATATCACCGCAAATAGCAAGTTGAGTGGGTTTGTTACTACATGCCATATGTTAGTGCAGTGTCTGAAGAAGCATGCAGTAATATTCCTTCCAGCGATTGAGTGCACAGTCAGATGCGTAAAGCATGCCTCACAACAATAGCGACATGCACATCTTGCAGCATGTGTAGTAGCTGTGCGCACACGCAATCCTGAATGAACGACGAATGTTCCACATCACGACACGACAGGTTGCAAAAGCCGCTTGTGCTGACAACGCAGGCTGCGGTGTCAGCAGGGCTGGGGTTGGGGTGAACTACCATGGATGCAAACCAATGAACCCAGCACCAGGCAATGCAACAGACTACGTACGGGCACGGCGGCACCTTGCCCAAACAACAACAACAACAACAACAACAACGACAAGGCAGCAGTCATACCCTGCCGTTGCGCTACCAAGCCAGCAGGAGCATGCATCAGGTCAAGGGGTCATCGGCATGGAAGGAGAGCAGCAAGCAACGAGCACCCGCAAGCGTAGTAAGCCAGGGTCGCCATCGCCGCCGCCGCCGCCGCCGCCGCCGCTCCATCGCCACAGATAGTGACCGCTGTGGTCTGCCGGCTCGCTAAGTGCTCGGGATGGCCGGAGGTGGCGGAGGTGGTGAGCGGCGACGCCTGGATGGTCAGGGGGAGGTTGCTGCTGCTGGTGAGCGTGGAGGAGAAGGAGGAGAACCTGATGCGAGCCGACCGCCGCCTCCCCGGTCTCAGACAGCTTCTTCTTCGTCGGGCTGGCCGACTGCCAACAACAGAACCACCAGCAGCAGCAGCCTGGCTCAGGAGTGGCGCTACGCCATGCGCGCTTACGCCCACATGCAGGTGAAGTAGTAGTAAAAGTGCGTATAGATAGAGGTATTCAGTGTCATGCCCACCAGAGCAAACTACCTACCACCTACTCGAGTGTTGGCTTGCCCATTCGGTCCTGGTTGCTTGTGTGCTTCTTCATTGCCTGCTCGCGCGTCCTTGTCTCCGTACGGTGCAGCTTATATTATACTACTTGATTAGTACGGCCAGCTTGCTACGGCGCTAGCTCAAGCAGTACGCAGTTGCGATAAGCGCAATAGCAAAGAAGATGCATGCCAACATGTAAGCGACCACCGGTTGCTTGCAGGCTTCCTACCCGTGGATTGCAACTTGCAATTGATTCTTTGCGCGCTTGCTTTCATAGAACGCAACTACTTGCCAGTGTGAACGGGCGTGCCAGTCGCAACTGTTTGGTATGTCATAATCTGTGAATATGCACCTACGGCAAGCATACGTGCGTTTATGAGGCTGTTATTCTACGCAGCTGTACTTTGCTGGTGGTGAGCTCCGCATGCTAGTATGCTTCACTAACACTGCAGAGTGCTCCACTGCTGCTAATCGTACTCGACATCAGCACGCTGCTTGACCTTTTAACTGGGTTGGTATTTATATATATATCTGGTGTGTTGCTGATGGCTGCGCATCGGACCGCAGAGCTATGCATGGGGCGGTTTCTTGGGAGTTGGTGCCGCCTGCTATCTCATAGGCATATACTTTAGAGGGGAGCCATTTGGCTGGCCACTTGTTCAAAGGGAGACCAATAACACCAAGCGCACCGACTGAAGGTGGCCATATCATGTGTATGTCTGTGCATACTTTACATGTGCATATTCGCAAAGTTGACACGCACGGTCAAGTAGGCAGTCCAGTCCATCAACAGTAATGGGGCACAGGACTATGTCCAATTCAAGAATTGGTGTGCACTTAGACATAGATGCTTGCTACGCTCAAGTAAGCACATTGATGGCACCTCCCCTGGCCTTCATGCAAATATCACTCTCAATATTGCTTGCAGGTGGCGCAAGTGCGCCTGAGCATTGATCCAGCTGAGCCCGTAGGTGGGTTGTTTGGTTGCCGCTCAGTGCGCATTGCTCTATCAGTGTTGTTGCAGGAAACGAAAGTTCACTACTTGTCATGTGTGTTGGCAGTGCAGCAGTAGCAGGCTCAATTGCACTCAACTACCCTGCTCGTGCCGCGTCATGCGGCACATGCGAGTGCAGGTAGTTTAGGAAGTACGTTGGTAGTGTTGTGCGTTGCTGTTGTGTGTGCGGACCTCTCTGCTGTCAACAGCTGTTGACGCTTTTTGGGTCCATGAAGTGTTGTTGTGGTGCTCACTCAAACACGACGATTTGTTGCAGGAAGCGCTGGAAAAGGTGCTGGTTGGGTGGTGTGGAGTTTGGTTCGTTTTCTGATAGGTTGATTTGCGATCACTAGTATTGCCCGCACCTGAGAGCCGTCATAGATGGAGAGCCAGGCACAACAGAGCGAGAGCAGGGGACGGTTTACTGGAAAGATATCGTTGGGTGCGTCCTTGTCCGCTGTTTTGTCAAGCACTGAGCAACAGTACTGCTTGGTTTAGTAGGGCAAGCGCATCTGCTACCAACTGGTTGGATTAACCAGCAGTGAGTCCATTGCACAGAGCTTGATAATTCTCCATACGTGTGCTCGTCCATGTGTGCACCTCCTGTTGGGTAATCATGCCGTTTGTAGGGCCAAGCAACCAACGCAAGTGTTTCAAGAAGTCCCGCTGCAAAGACGCTGGAGTTTCCTTCCGACATGCACAGTCCCTTTTTTTCAGCAAAGAAGTAATTAAGCCCTGGTCTGGTAGCAACGGCATTGAGCGCTTATAGAAGATGATGATTGTGGCAGTCAGCAATCATACACCTGTTGCTGTTGACTCGGTGAATGTCAGCGTTGCTCAGAAGTTGGGCGCGGCGGATGGCATGACCATCCCATGGCTGTATCAACAGGACGCAGTGACCTTGCCGATGAGATTGTTTGCAAGTAAGAGATCTGGATGTGGCGGAGCATCAGCGGCTGTACGAGCAACTTACGCACAATGCCGCGCCATCAGCAGGTGCGTTGCCAAAAGCACATGGCAAGTCCCCGAAAATGGAGCAACCTGCATTCAGTGGCATCGTTCTTTAGCACACCGCTGAAGATACTGGTGGTGTAGAGCTATTTTTTACGAATTCAAGTGTGATTTTGTGTGTGAGCGCGTGCCTAGTTGCACAAAGCACTTCAGAGGTATGTTAGTAGATGAGTGCTTGTGCTTGTGCTTGTCAGGCACTTCAGATCGTCACATTATTGCTATCGAGCCATATGAACGGTGACTTGTTGTTGTTGACATGGTATGGTTGCTTTGTGACGTGAGCAAGTGTCAGAGGTATGATAGTAGATGAGTGCTACTTGACTCTTGTTACTTTAGATCGTCACATTACCACTATCAAGCCATATCAACGTGACTTGTTGTTGTTGACATGGTGTTGCTTTGTAACGTGAGCAGGTGTCACATTGCAATTAACATATAGGGTTATGACTTGGTATGACCTGTAGGGAGAGTCACGACACTGCTAGCATGTTGAAGTTATGGACGAGCTCTGCTGCAGTTGGCCGCATGGGCGCTTGCCCCGTACACCGTACTGCCATAATCATCACAACGGTGAACGCCTTCATGTCCACTGTGCCAACCATCAGCGGATCCACTAGCTTGGCCGCGTTAGCCTTCTCCACCTTGCCTGTCACCTGTCCCACAGCACGCGCATGTGCGCATGCGTGCGTGGTATACCGTCCACTATGGGTACATGCATGCGTCATAACATGATACTGCTAATGCATGCAATCCATGATGCTGTGAATGAGGAGAGAATCATATGAGCAACACGTATCCATTGTAGGAGGTGTTGCTCGCCGGATGGTCTCGTATCATCAAATGGCTTTCTAGCAGTCAACACCTGCATCATCATCACGCCAAAGCTGCTGATATATCGCTCTCCCGCGTTCCCTTTCCACTCGCCGCACACCTGTGCAAACAGCAATGTCAACCCTTTCAAGACACCCAGAGACAGAGAAACTGCCACCGCATGTGCGTGCCTGCCCTACGCAAACACAAGTGCGCTCACTCCGGGCTGATATATCCAAATGTCCCACAATGCGCGTGCTCTGATTCCCTTCCAAGCGCTTAGCCAAGCCAAAGTCCGCAATCTGTCACACGAGGTGAGCCTTGTCTGAGTTTCAAACCAACATGTTATCGCTCCTCACAGTCGCTCTCACCCTGAGTGCGAGGTTTGCGTCCAGCAGCACGTTGTTGGGCTTGAGGTCGCGATGCACTACGGGAGGGTTGTGTGTGTGTAAGTACTCCAGCCCGCGTGCAATGCCAGTCAGAATGCTCAGCCTTCCTGCCCAGGACAACGCCTTGGAAGCATCTGCACAGGAGAAGTGTTGGAGTGCATGGGGTCTATGGTAAAGAATAACATTTGTCATAAGCACATTACCTTGCACTTCCAAGTGGCTGTTGAGGCTCCCACCCACCACCAGTTCCATGATAAGATAGATTGAGGGGAAGGATTCATAGTCACTGCGATCAAGCGCATTATCAACGTCAAAGCCAACTCCTGTACAGTGCACAGTCAACGCGTCCCTGTCTGGAGCTGAAGTCACTGTAGAAGCAGCCCTGAGCTGCAGCTGTCAATGTAAACACTCACGCTTGTATGGTAAGGATGTTGGGATGCTGCATGCCGCGCAGTGCATTGACTTCTGCCATGAGATCCGCTTTGGCAAAGGCGCCGCCTGTGCGTGTGTCCACAACCTTCACCGCCGCTTGACGCTGCAACATTCATTCAACACATGTATGTTGGCTACTGCTGCAGCATATCATCTCCTGGCCAGATGTACATGTACATGTATATGCTATCGCCTACCAATCAGGAAACACTGCACGGTAAACAGACCCAAACGAGCCCGCACCGAGGAAGCGGCTGGCAGCAAAGTTGTCTGTGGCAGCAGCAAGCACCTCTGGCGAGAGCGCCAAGCTGAAGCCACCTACGTTGGCATCATTGGCATCACCCAGGACTGGTTGGGGGAGAGAGAGAGAGAGAGAGAGAGAGAGAGAGAGAGAGAGAGAGAGAGAGAGAGAGAGAGAGAGAGAGAGAGAGAG
>RHPI01002264.1:284517-339375 GCA_009103225.1 Chlorokybus atmophyticus
GGGGGGGGGGGGCTGCTGACTGCTTGTGTGAGTGTGCTTGCCTATGTGTGGATGGATGCACAACCATCCGATAACTTTGCGTACTCCGCACAACGTTGCTGACGCCTCCACCACCTGCCGCTGCCAGCGCCGCCCCTGCCGCCGCTAGCGCCGCCCGTGCCGCCGCTGACGCTGACGACAAGGCCGTCGTCGCTAGCAAATTTAATCGCGTTCAAGCTTAAAGGATATCAGTTGTTTATTGTCTTAAATATTATAAGCGTTGTTGATATTATTGACACACCATTAGTGAGATACATAATGTACGATAGAAGATATCGAGCATCGGCCATTGATGTAATTAATGCAACGTTAAGGAACTAACGTCTTTGCGCTTTGTGACCGGTGTAGACGCTTGGCGTCGCCAGCAGCGAAGCCACACAGCACAGCATCGTCTACATGTAAGTTAGTCTCGTGGTACATACGGTGCATACGGTGCATACGGTGACTATATCACAGGCTAAACCAAGAAGGCAGGTCAGATTCGCGGCCAGCCACGGCGACCGGTGGTACTCGGCCATCACGTATCAGCGGCCGGCTGGTCGATGTCGATGCATGTTGGCCCAGCTTTGCTGGGATGTTGCTAGGACAAGCCGCGGCCAGCCGTGGGCCCAGGAGGGTGCTGTAGCGCGGATTAGGCATCTGCCGCTGTCCGATGCTTATATCAGAAGACATACTTCGGGTAAGGTAGGCCTATATTGTGCTTGTTGCGGCGGCATACCGGGCGAGGTATACATGTTCACGCTGTCTGGACTGTTTCACATTCCGGTACAATTCCGCGGCCGAACATTCCTACATCGGTGGTAGACCGCGCCCTGTTGCTGTGTGTGGCCTGGCGGCAACACAGCACAGACTCTGATGACACTTGTGTGGCTGTAGGAGGGCGGGGAGGGGGGGCGTTGTGGGTGTACTGGTGGGTGTAGGTGTGAACCACTGGCGGCGCACCATGTCACGCAGCTGTATCAGCGTACAAGTGAGTGGAAAGTGGGCTGTTATTTGCTTGGTGGCGGCTGTGTTCCGCCGCGCTTCTGGTTAATCATCATGCCTGTCATCTCGGCTCTCAGCGCACGTCAAGCTGCCTCGTGAACTCCATTATGGCCATGCTGCTTGGTATTTATTGTCTTTTGGCATGTGAGGGTGGGGGGGCGGGTGGGGGGGGTCGTTCGTGCGTGTGTACCGTGTGTTTGTAAAGCAGGGCTATTCTTAGCTTCGATACGACCTTACTGTACAGTTGGAAATAGGTGTGATTGTTAACTTGTGTGTCTGCGTGAGTCAGTGACTGACTCGGTTGCGTCATGTCCGCACATTCAAGTGTTCATGCCAGCAGAGTGCACACGATTGCATGTGTGCACACTTGCTTGCAAGCTCGCTAATGAGCACATACATATACGTACGTACTCGCAACGCATAATGATAGCTACTTACATGCTGACCCCCCCCCCCCCCCCCCCCCNAACCTGCCCAGGCTGTTGTCAACCACCGTGTTTCCATGACAGCAGCACCGCTACAATCACCACCAACACAACCCCCCATCCGTTCCAGCAAAAGCAGCAGCCGTCTCCCGAGCGCCGTCGTGGTTGGCGCCGGCATCGGTGGACTCGCTGCCGCCCTCGCGCTGCGCAAGGTCGCTGGCCTGCAAGATGTGACCATACTGGAGAGGGGAACCAAGCGCCGGGAAGAGGGTGACTAGGGTGCATGAGCGCTCATGCGTGTGGGCTTGACATGTACCCATAAACGCTACCAACACGTGTACACACACCAACCTTGAAGTGTGTGCGTGTATGTGCATGTCTGTGGTGACTAACTTGGTGGTTACTTGATAGGTGGTACGGCTCTGGTATTATGGCCCAATGCGCTGAAGGCGTTGGAGTTCATTGATCCTGCAGTCAAACACAAAGTTATAGCAAGCGGCGTGCATTACCGCTACTCGGCAAGTTGATTGACTAACATCCAACAGAGTTTTCAATGTTGAGTGCGTCGTTGATGTTGTCATTCTTGCTGTTGTTGCTGCTGTTATCATTGTTGTGGTATGAGGCGTCCCTGCGACTGTTGCCGTGGGTGTGTATCAACTAGCGGAAAACATCACAACATGAACGGCGTGACAATATCATGCGGATGTGCAGGTGGGTAAGTGGCATGGCAATGTAGAGGTCGCGACCCCATATGAACAAGAGAAAAAGTTTGGGGAGGCAGCGCTGGGGGTGTGGTGGTGGCGACTGCACGAGGTAATGGGCTTGCATGCATGCGAGCGCATATATGTGTTGGTAGTCTCTGTGATATGTTGCTGATCAGGCAAGATATGGCTATAACAAACACGATTGCACCCGTGAGTCCAGCACAAACAGCTTAAGTTGAATGGAATAGCCAGCGCACTCGCTATTCATGCACAGTACGATACACGAAAACACTCACAACACTCACAAAAGGGCAAGGCGTAATGTGTGCATGAGCACAATGATTGTGTATGTCCGTGTTGCCAGATGCCCTTACACAGGTATGCACACGCGTCAACACCTGTGTGTTGGCCTGTCCGATTACAGGTCCTTATGCGCACTGTTGCTGACGAGTCAATTCCCATAATCGACAACGCGCGCTGCTTGTTGGCGTGCACTTCGATGACACCGACGCGGATATTGAGCGAGGAGAGTTGTTGGTGGAGTTGGGTGATGAGGGGGGTGTGTCCTCCACTCAAACATACAGAGCAGACATCATTGTTGGCGCTGACGGCATCGCTTCCAGAGTGAGGGCGGGTTTGTTTGGTGAGAAGCCCCCCGACTACGGCAATCGCGTTGGCTGGAGGGCTGTGTTGCAGGACTACCTGCCCAACATCGAGCTGCAGAACAACAACGGCAGCAACGACAGCGCGTTCGCCGACTTCTCGCCGGCGAAAGACACGTACTTCTGTGCACAGGTGTGAAGGTGTTTGCTGTTGGCATGGCCTTGGGCTACCTATGTGGCACATGAGAGAAGGTGGTTGCACGGGTGCACCCACGCAAGTTGAAGTATGTTCGCACTTGTATGCATTTGCGTGCATGTCTCTCAGAAAAAGCTGAACCACATGCGTTTTGTAGACCAATCCCACAAGGGCGTTGCTGTGCATGCCCCTTGGGCAAGGCACCTACTTTTGGTCCTTCACTGTAGACACTAAGGAGGACGAGCAGCAGGGTGATGGGCAACGACAACAAGGAGAAAACACACAACAGCACGTTGCCGCACTGCCTGCCTGGGTGCGAGAGTACAGGGAGGCTGATCCAGAAGCTGTCAAGTCCAAGTTGTTGGAATGTGTGGGCGACTTTGCCGAGCCGGCTCTTCTGGACATGATCGCTCACACGCCTGCTGGAAGCATCCTGATGAGGCCCATCATGTTCAGGACTGAGCCCCTGCAGGTGTGGAGCAGAGGAAATGTAGTGCTGTTGGGCGACGCCGCCCACGCCATGAGGCCCACGAAAGGCCAAGGCGCGTGCTGCGCACTGGAAGACGCCGCCCAGTTGGGCCGCAGCGTGCGGGATGCGTTGTTGTCCATAGCGTGTGTCTCCACCACCTCATCGACAACATACCAACCACGAGAACAAGACCCACAACAAGAGCAACTCAGCCACAGTGCACTTGCACAAACGTGTCGCGCGGCCATAGGGCACTACGAGTCCGTGCGGTCGCCACGCGCCGACGCCATCCAGCTCGACAGCAAAGCGGCGGCCACTGCTTCCCGCAATGGTGTGAGACCGCCAGTGAGAGAAGGTGACGAGTACAAGGAGTGGCTCTTCAACTTTGCCACCATTGGGTTGGGAAGTAATAGTCAATGATACCTTATGTGCTGTTAAGGAGGGGGGGGGGGGATATGCATATCAACTTGCACTGTAGGTGCAAAGTGTGTCTGAGGGATCAACTTGGGATCAACACATCGCAAGCAGCACATGGTATGAGGATAGCAAACGTGTGATCACACAGGTAGTACCATAATAATTGTAGTACTTACCATGTGGTTGGCGACATGCAGCCTGCGCAACTGTGTGAATTAGAAGAGTTGTGTTATGATACCGAGGGTTTCATTATGCGTTCCTGCATGTGGACGTGCTGACCAACATCTAGCGCATATGACTAATGAAAGAAGCAAGCAGCAGCTGATCATGAATGCGTAAGAGTGTGCAATATACAGGTGTGCTGTGTGCACACAGTGTACGTGGATGTAGGGACAGTGCCAGTCGGTTGCTACTACGCGGTAGCAACCGACTGGCACTGTCCTATATTCATGTACATGGATAATGTGATGTATGCACACACCATTACGCTACTCTGTCAGTACACACGCGTGCGCGCCATTGCGCTCAGCCACAAACAGCACTACAGTCGCCACCTGTGTCGTCCTTCTCACCATTAGCACGTTTTGCCCGGCTGCGTGCTCCCAACAGCGGCGCTGCAATTGCCCTTCTGGTCAAGCATGGCAGGATGGGCGCCCAGCCTGGTATACCCGCGGCCGCCGCTTATGGGTGGGTGTGCACTGTATCCCACAACTGCGTGATCACCCGAGCATCTGCCACAACGACAATGCAGACTGCTGCTACTTCATGATCCGCTCCCTCGCGTTTTTCACACCGAGTGCTGGAATCTGCATGGCCTGTCCATGTCTTCTGGTGCTTGCACTCGTAAGCGCAGTACGTGGACACAACAATCTCAGGCTGTGCAGTGCGAAAAACTTGCCTTGTATACAGGCGCTCCTGGCGTAAGTGGCCTCTTTCTGCGAATGGATTTGATCTGGTGCGACATGCATAAACCTCAATTTCCAGCGTCAGCAGCACTTACAGTCTCTGCACCTAATACCGCTAACTCCCAGTGACAACAGATCTGCTCCGATAGGTATAGTCAGAACCATAACAGCCAACTTCATAGCAATTCAGAGGTTGAGATCAACAGATCTAATTCATGCCAACGTTCTTTTGATTGTCTATATGATTGACGTGAGACCACGTGCGGGCATGCATGGAGTGTTTATTGCATACGATGATTGATGGTTCATCCTCTCACACACACACATGCATGCAGAACTGCACGCGCAATCAAGTTTGTAAGCACACGCAGCAGAACACACGGCAGGGCATGTCAGGGCCGATTGTGCGTGCTACCTTGCTGGCTAGCGTTGCGCTGCCCGCGGCCCAGCCAGGGCGCACGACCACCTCCCGCGTCAGTGCCGCTTCCCCGCCTACTTGACTGGCGCTCTTCCTCATGCTGCCCCCATCCAGGGCTTCTTCGCCGTCCACCATGAGTAAGTAAGCCGGCAATGACATCGACCCCGCCAACCACAATTGCAAGCGCAAGCTTCACCCGCCGCTCGCCAACAATCAACACCCCCCCCCCCCCCTACTTGTACTTGTAGGGGTGGGTGGGACCACGCTGGTAGCAGCAGGCACGGCTGTGCAGCTACTGACGGCGCTTGCGGCTGCGGCAGCAGCATTGACAACAGCAACAATACTGACAATGCCCCTGCTGACTGAGGCCAGCCGCGTGCTGCCCGCCTGTTTGGGCTCGCCTGAGGAGGCAGGGCTGAGGTGCTGCTCGGGCGGGGCGGGGCGGGGCGGTGTGACGTTACTGGTGGGTAGCCTACGAGAAATGTGCGCCGTTAGTGCGCTGCTTACCGGGTGCATCTTCTGGACGCACCCGGTAGTGCGCAAGCTTGCACTCGGTCGCTCATTGGGCGCACGCCCTGTACTTAATTTGTCATCTACTTGCAGCCAGATTCCATGCACTCACACTGCCAAGTAGTAGTTCCACACTTGCGCCGCATGTTGACGCATAAGAGCTTGCCAGCTGATAGGCTAGCGAGTCTGTCCACTTCTATCCCCTCCTGCTGCGTCAGAGGACGCACATGAGGGGAGTACGATGTGCGCATCTCTCGTCACCAAGCCCTGCGCCGGGCGTGGTGCTGCTGTTGCCAGCTGTGTTTGCCTCGTGGACGGTAGCCAGAGGCCGAGCAGCTAACAACCTTGCCGTACATGGCAAGACCACTGCTGCTACCACTGCAGCAGCAATTGTTGTTGTTCTCTCTGGTGCTGCAGGCGCCAGCGTGTTTGCTCAAGTGTGCGGTGCTGCTGTGCAGCGTTATGCAGCTCGGCGCTGCCTGCCGTGCCCAACCCTTGGTCACCGCTGACGAGACCACACCCCCTGGCACTAAGCGTTTTCTACTTCCACCAAAGGACGGGGTCAAGCACCAGCTGGTGGGCGGTAGCTTTTGCTCCGTTCAGCTGAGTGCGTGGCACCGTCAGGTGGCCCTTGGTATCGTTGTTGCCGAGCTATTGGCGATCAACATCGCTAAGCAAGTTCAAGTTGACGTCCGCCACACTAACAACTGCCTCATGCACCACAGGGTGGTCATAAGCATCGGCCCTGTGTTCGGTGGTCAGGAGCTGCGCCTGGTGGTACAAGTCGGCGTCAGTGACGTCAATCTCCCTCAGCCGTCGCTGCTTCGTGCAGGTGTTGAGTTGAAGCTATGGCACACATGTTGTGCCGCTGTGCCAATGTCACCCTGCTGCTTGCCACATACGTGTTGTTTTCATGCTGCAGCTGCTTGCTGTGCACCTGCCGGCCCCATCAGTATTGCCGCAGCTAGTTGCTGTGCGGCTGCCGGGCCCCCTCCCCCCATCATTGTTGCTGCAGCATCTTGCTGTGCAGCTGTTACATCCAATGCTGCTGCTGCTTGCCACTGCTTGCCGCAGCTGCGGACCCCCCCCCCCCCCCCCCCCCCCCCCCCCCCCCCCCCCCCCCCCCCCCCCCCCCCCCCCCCCCCCCCCCCCCCCCCCCCCCCCCCCCCCCCCCCCCCCCCCCCCCCCCCCCCCCCCCCCCCCCCCCCCCCCCCCCCCCCCCCCCCCCCCCCCCCCCCCCCCCCCCCCCCCCCCCCCCCCCCCCCCCCCCCCCCCCCTTGCGCTGCGTGACTCATCTGTGTGCCACGGCGCATTCCGCTGCAGGTGCGCGGGGCTGACGGTGTTTGATGCAACGTGATCGTCATGCCACTGCCGCATTTGCTGCTTGACATGGCTGTGGTGCCGCGGGCGCGCAACCTGCGCACTGTGTTTTGCGGGGACCGCACCACCCTGCGCACTACATTTCCAACGCCACATGGCAGGAAATCGGTGGCCCGGCGTCCCCCCTCCTTGGTCTGCCTCGCAACCAGCGCCGCCCGCGCCGCCCACGCCGGCGCAGGAGCGGGTCCCCGGCAAGGGGGCGCAGCAGCAGCCACGGCGCAGCCGGCGCCGCAACCCCAGCCGCCACCTGCGCCGCACAGTCCCGCCGCAGCAGTTCGTCAACAATGTCGCCATAGACGCCGGCCTGGGAGCGAGCGCGCAGCCCGCAGCAGGAGCTGCAGCTGCAGCAGTACAGGAGCCCTGCCAGGCGCAAGGCACCGGCCAGGAGCCGGCCCCAATCCTCTCACCGCTCTCGCCCATCACCGGAGGTAACGCCGCGCGCGCCCAAACAAGCCCTTTCAGCAGCGCTGCCTCTTCCGTGCTAGCTCCTCCTCCTCTTCCCGGGCGGGAGCAGCGCTTCCGGCTCCCGCAGCTCCCGCATGGCCGCCCTGCGCGCAGCCCGGCACGCAAGTCGTCGCCGCTGCGAACGGAAGTTGCCGCTGCAGTTGAGGCATTCAAGGCTCTCATGGCAGCCATAGAGAGCTACATTGCCCTCTATTCCAATGATGACGATGCGTATTCCGAGTAGCACGAACGCTGCTCCCTCCCTTCTCGATCTCCGTGACCTCATCAACACAATGGTTTGGGTGCTGGGGCTTAGCGGTGAGTGTTTGATGGGCCGTGTTGATAGCGTTGGGGCTCCCACCCCAGGCAATCTCAACACCACAATCTACCTCTCGCAACTCAGAGCACAGGTGCCTGCATCGTGTGTGCTTCCCGTAGTTGCACAAGCACACGCGCCCCCACCACCTCCAACAGAGGAGGATGTGTTGGCCAATGTCAATGGCATGGTGCTCGCAACTAATGGTATCCACGTCGTACAAATCACCCGCACCTCTCACTACGTGCACGTGTGACAAAACATTGTCAGCCGCATCAGTAGCGATACCACCATGCACGGATCCGAACTACGCAGCATGTGGCGTTGCTCACTGACTCCAGGTATCCACTGATGGCGGCATACATGCACGTGTTGGAAGCAAGCTTGTACCGTGAATGGAGACGGAGAAGACTATGCTGCCACCCTTATCGAGGATTGAACGCGCTTGTTGGAGGCAACCAAAACCAAGTTGTCCATGTCTTACACCGAAGTTCGTCTACTAGACGAGGTCTTCAAACTGTACAATGAAGTCATGCGCACAAGCCCAGCATCGCAGCCAGTTTCAACATTTGGTAAGGTACTCGTGTTGCTTAAGGGCATCCCTATGCGAGATGGCCGGCTCGTGCTCCTTGTGTATGCTGATTAAGAGCGGCTCCGTGCATAGAAGCCAGCTTGCCGTGCCCTTGTGTCTATGCTGCACCGCGCTGCTGGCACAGCTACTCGGAAGCTGCTCTAGCGCTGCGCATGTGGTCGGTCAGCGTCGTCTTGTGTTAAATAGCAAAGATGACAACAATAACAATCATGACATCACTTACATAGATGTTAAGAGTGGATGGGAATGAAGGCCAGGGCGGTCACTAGTTCAACCTTTGAGTACTCAAAGGTTGAACTTGCGAATCAGGTATGAGGAGGGTTGAGGGCGTCCATGCAGAGACGCCCACGCCCAAGGCCAGCAGGCCGCGCAGCTTTTAGATCACGTGCTTAACAAAGCAAAAGTCAAGTTATGCATGCTGCCGCCTCCGCCGCCATACAGTTTGGGGGCAAAGCCCTTAAAACGGCCAGTCCTTGGGTTGTCCGGGTCTGCGCTGGTGCAGCGCGGTCATTAGTGGCCGGCGTTAAGTCGGCGTGAATATTGATATGATGGGTCCAACGAGTCCGCATCGACCAACTGTTGGGATTATGATCGACAGTGCCTGACCATTTCGAGCGCAAATCCACCACTCCTTAATTGGTTCGCCGGGTCGTCGGTTGTCCCTCCCTGTCGACGTAGACAGGCAAACATTTGAGTAGAATGGCCGTGCTCGAGTCGGTGAGACCGGTGTAAGCGATCGCGTTTTGTCGGCGTCGACATAGACGCTCGCCCCTTGGCTGGTTGTAATCCATTAATATTGTAGGGTAACGTTGTTGTGGACGTTGAGAGACTGGTGTCAACTGCGAAAATCATGTCGCGCCTAGGCCTAGTTGTTGTCTGTCGCGTCAGGTAGCAATCAACATGTATATGCATGTATATGTACAAAAATTTTTTCATACGTATATAGATAATTTGTTATACACACATGCATAAGGACATGTCAATTGCCACAATGTGCTCAGTTCGTGCATTTCTTGCGTTTATTCGCCTATATCTGAGGAAATTCAATTATGAAGGTGTACTTCTGACGGCCTAGAAGCGTTCAATGTCGATCCAATGGCATAGCAAACTATCACTCGCCGCCAGCTAATTGCACTCGCCGGCTGGCGTTACTGTCTTGCCGTGTAGCGTGACGCGTCCACAGTGACGCGCGAAGCCGACTGACAAGCGTGAAACGGTCAGTCAAACGTTGCCTGCTGTTGACGGTGACGCGGTCCCGTTAGAAGCAGGGGGCAAACGGAACGGGCAGTAACCATCACTTCTGGTTCTGTCGCCCGACCATCGGCGTCAGATACACCGTACACTCCCCCGAGGACCGTATGTTGGGGAGCCCGACCCACTAGTTCACTCGAAACCCCCTCCGAGGAAGTGAATGAATACCTACTACACTGCTAAGTAGACTAAGTAGACTTACGTAGTGGACGTGACAGCGGAAGCATGGGACGCGGCTGTTCAAGTTGCAGCCAGCCACTGTGTTTGGTCTCTTGTCTTATCTTGAGCCAGCTGGACCGCACAACGCAGCAGTTAGTGACGCAACCCCGTCGGTGTCAACTTCCCCCGCGAACACAACGTAGACTTCGCTGATTACACAGTTTCCCACTTCTCTCCAGCAAGGCGTGGGAAGCCTATTGCTCATGATGTGATCGCATGCCTTGAGAGAGGTTGTGTTGGTTTGAGGCTCGCAGTTGCCGAGCACAACGGCCAGCTGTTGGCCATGGAGCGCTTGTGTTGAATAATACCAGCCGATTAGAGAGCGTCATAGCAGCCCGTTTTGTTGTTGAAGTCGCTGCCATGGTGCGCTGGTTGGTGAACAAATGGCTATGGCTGTGGCTGCCGCTGCTGTGCCCCCCTGCAGCGATGGCACAAGTACCAGGTCCGTCACTGTCACACTGTGTCCGCCTCATGTCGTCTCTCTCTTTCTCGCTCTCTGTCTCTTTCACACACAGCTATGTCCTACTATGCATGAACTAGTGTGCATATGGACTGCAATTTGGCACAACCAAAGACTCCTTCCCTTGATCCTACACACACACACACACACACACACACACACACACACACACACAGGTGACACACGGGAGACCGCCATTCCAATCACTGTCCTGCCATTCGCATATAACGCCAGCACAGTTTACGCACACAGCAACTATATCTTCAGCGGCGAGTGTGTAGATCTTACACTGACAGGACCGCATGCGCCTGATCTCGTGTTCCGGTAAGTGCTGGTGTCTGCATGCATAGATCAGTCTCGTGTTGTCTCTTCACAGCTGAGGCTCAGGGCTGTACGTTGGCGCCTGCTACCAGGTACTCTCCTGCGGCAGATGCTCTACTGGACGTTGGCACATGCCCTACCAATTTTGACACGGTGCTGTTTGTTTGCAATCCGCCGGATGGCTTGGGCAACTTCAACTGCTCTCTCGGATGTAACGATGATGGCTGTGGTTACCATGGGTCCCAATTGACTGCGCTTCAGTTCCGTGGCGGCAATACCTATTACATCGTGAGTTTGAACTTGAACTTGAATGCTGCTGCACGTATGTTGTTTTTCTCTTGGTCATCTGCGACAACGGTAGCTATGACCACTCTGTGCGGCAACCAGTATGTGACAGGTTACGATAGTGCGAGCGGTAATTTCCAGCTTACCATGAACTACACTACTTCGAGCTTGACGTCTTCACCACCGCCACCACCATCGCCGCAGTCCCCTTTGCCTGCTCCTGCTCCGGATCCCCCACCTGCCTTTGCTCCCGCACCTGCCTTTACACCCGCACCTGTCTATAGTTACACTTCCGCACCCGCAAGTGCCACCTCTCCATCACCGTCAGCTGCAGCTTCATCCATCACCTCTCCAACCCCAAGCACAGCCACGGCCTCAGGCAGCAGAGGCTCTGCTTCTACATCAAGCGGAAATGGTATGACATGGCTTTCTGATGTGGATAACCGTTACCACCCACTCACTGCTGTGACGGTTTGCGGCTCGTGCAGGGGCAGGGGTGGGCGGAGCGGTGGCTGGTTCCCTGCTAGCGGTGGCTTTGGTTGTCGCTGGAGGGTATGTGTATTGGCGCAAGAGACGCGGGCAGCCCATCATACCTTTCACCACCTATGCACGTGCCTCAACAATTGGAAAGCTCGATGACACACATGCGTTGTCCCCTGCAGATCTTCCTCCTCCTGCTGCAGCTGCCTTCTTCCGCTCCCCCAACGGTCACGAGCACACCATAGGTGAGTGCCTGATGTCAAAAGCAACGTAGACTGATGCAAGCACGCAACCGCCCGCGCACAGTACCAACCCTCCCTACGCCTTTCTTTCTTCTAGCAGGGTCGCTGCCAGACGATGGTGTTGTCGTTGTACGTGTCGGTGGTCAAGACCGCCAGCTGTCACGCACTGCTTTAGCTAGAGGCAATGCTGGCCAGCTCAGGCAGTTCTCCTTTCAGGAGATACTGGCAGCAACGCAGTGGTTCAGCGCGCAAAGGCACATCGGCAGCGGAGCCTTCGGAAACGTATACAGGTGCGCACTACATGCACGCATGCGCGCATGCAGTCATCAGAAAGTGCATCAACTGTTGTTGTGGGTCTTGACTTGACGAGGGTTTTGTCTGTGTACGCAGTGGTCGCTTGCATGATGGCACGTGGGTGGCCATCAAGCGCCTTTCTTCTTCTGCGGGTGTGGTGATGAGCAGGGAGCTGGATACGGAGATGGCTGTGCTGGCCAAGGTGCAGCATCCCAACCTCGTGCGCATGCTCGGGTTCTGCCAGGAGGACGAGCAGTGTGTGCTTGTGCTGGAGCTCCTAGACAAAGGACCGCTCGATCAACACATCTACAAACGAGGTGAGTGAGGGAGTGAACATTTATGATACAGGAGTTGGGGCAAAGTTGACTCTGGTATGGTCTGCTCAGGCAACACATTTACGTGGGCGCTTCGTCTGCGAGCGTTGTTTGGGGTCGCCAAGGCCTTGGCGTATCTGCACCACGAGCTGCCGGAGCCACTCGTCCACAGGGACATCAAGCCGGCAAACATTCTGCTGGACGCCAACTACCAAGCCAAGGCATGCACATGTGACTGTACTACTACTAGACTGTCGACACACCATCAGCAGGAATACACACAACACTAATGAGCACAACAACAGGTGACAGACTTCGGTCTGGTGCGCGAGGTGCCAAACAATGCGACACATGCGCACTCTGCCGTGGCCGGCACATATGGGTATATAGTTCCAGTATTGTGCTTGACATGCAACGTAAACACGCACGTACGTGTAAATTGGAATTACAAGTCTTCACCAAAAATCACTTAGTTGTATCCTGCCCGTACAGCTACCTTGCGCCAGAGGTTGTGGAGTTTGGCATTTACCGCCCCAGCTCGGACGTGTACTCCTTTGGGGTGGTGATGCTGGAGGTACTGACCGCTCGCAAGCCGCTGGACATGACCAGGCCCGCCACGGAGCAGCGCCTCGTGAGACTGGTAGGGAGACAGCAAAAAGTAAAGTACACGGCACGCTCCTCATTCACAAAAGATGTTCCATACCACATGCAAGCAAGTTTCAAAGCTGCACACATGCAGCGTGCACGCTGCCAGTTTCATTTCTTGTACTGTATTTACTTGGCTGCATGAGGACATCATGCATGTACGCGCCCACATATATACACATATACGCAGGCTGTGTCGAAGGTGGCAGAGGGTCCTGGTCCGTTCTCCACCCTGTTGGACCCCACGCTGCAGCTGCGCGAGCACGGCGACGTGGCTCAGGCGTTTGGCGTGGCGAGGCTGGCCGCCCGCTGCGTGGCCAAGGAGGCGGAGACGCGGCCCGATGCGAGGGAGGTGGTGGCCAGGCTGGAGGAGGTGGGGTGGTGGGGTGGGAGTTTGTGATGTTGCTTAGATGTGGCTGAGAGATGTTTGTTACACCACATAGCTATACGGTTGAATATCTCACCTGTCATTTAAGTAATGAAGCTGTGGGTCATCATTGGAAAACTTTTTGATGCCTGGCCATTGTGAGCAGGCATATAATAACAGGGCAACACGCATTGGGAACACGATACAACAGCATGTCACCATCTGAGCAGACAACAAACTGATGTATCTGCAAAGTTAGCGACATTGCCATAGTGATGTAGCAACGGATTGGAGAAATAGATAGTTACTACGTTTGCATGTTGGGATGGGCAACACTATTTGCGTGCAAAGTGGCAGGTCCAAGTTGGATAAACTGTTGCATCACATGTACCTATGTGCATATTGACAGGTATGCATGCTTTACGCGTAATTGTCGGGCTGCGCAGGGTTGAATGTGAAGCTGTCTCGAGTTGTTCAGGTGTGATGGTGTGGGTGTGTGAGAATGGCTGCACATGTGTTCATGGTGGCGTGTGACACAAGTGAAGGCAAAAGAATACCCCCCTGCTGAGGATACTGGGTATAGGCTCATGGGATAGATCCCACGTGCGTGTATGGCCAAGGGCAAACATATTAATAACCATAGGCGTGACAGCTGTCGGGCCTGGCAGGCTCGTGTGCCTTTCCGGATCGATCCCAACTGTACGGCCATGATGAAGACTGGTGACAGTCTTAAGGATGCCTAGGAGTGTAGCTGCACAGTGCGGAAGGCGAAGAATACCCCCTTGGCTGCAGCTGCTTGTATGCATAACACATACGGTGATACCAACCTGTGATGCCATTGAGTGTACTGTAGGCTCTGCGTGTGGAATGCCCTGCTAACAATGTAGAAGAGAGCAAGTCAACAAGCCACCCCCCTGTGAACTTGGGAAGTCTGCTCTTGTGAGCAGTTCTTAACGAAAATGGGGAGGCCCGTTGATGCGGCTGTCCTCACACAGGATGCCTCCAGGGGCACAGCGTCTTTTGGAGGGTCGAGGCATTAGCAATGCATGCCGGCGTTGCAGTCATTGCACAACATCAAGAGTGCGTCGTCGGCGACACTGCCGCACTTCTCACACCGCTTGCTGCGGCTGGGGCATGGATGCTGTGATGATGTTGAAACCTGCAACGTGTGGAAGGTGACATAAAGCACAGTCACAAGAGTCTTCATGTTGTCCTTGAGTCGCTCGCCATCATCGCCGAGCAGTTGCAGGACTCTGGAGGGGAGCACTTTCAGAAAGTTGCAGATGACGCGCTTGTCACTGATGTGCACATGCATGGTGTCGTGGGTGTGGGTCATGCGGTAAACATAGTCACCTGCCTCGAAGCGGCGATCGCGCTATTCGTAATACCCACTGCGAACACACTCGTAGTGCAGCGTGTTGCGGTGCTGACGATGTGGAGATTGCGCATGGCCATGGGAATGATAACACGGTATGCTATTGTAATCACAGGTTGTCCGCACTTCCTACCAACTGGGCAAATCGCATATCATTGCAGAACCTGCGGATTGCTACCCTCGAGCACAATGCAGTACTACTGTTGTACATGGTGGCTAACATAACAAATCGCAGCATCAGCCCACAATGACAACTTGTAAATAACCCAGCGTATGCTGATGGCCCTGGAGTGAGTCGCTACCTGCAACGCTGTCTCTGACATGTTGCAGTTCGTGGACTACAGCACGCCTACTTCTCCAATGTGGTCCCTGTCGAACACGGTTTTATTGAACCTTCTCCAGTGAGGCAATCTCGTGCCTCTGCAGCGATGGAGGAACGCGGATGCAACACAATGACACGCCACAGAGCTCGAGCCGCTTCCATGCTGTGCGTTTGCAACCCTAGCGGTGAAGGGGCTGCCCTGCAGTCACACCTTCTTCAGGGTAGAAGGCCTGTAGTGCGTCATGATGTGTGCTAATGCTCGCTCGCTGTCGTGAGGAGCCGAATGCTGTGGTCACGCTCTATCTCCACTAAGCATACAAACCACTCCCACAAATTGTGATGTACATAAACTCGTATTCCTTCTTGTTGGCGTGCAACTCCACGTGTTCGTTTATTAAATGGTCTAGTCCGAAACTCGATCTCAGCCGTCCGATTTGCAATTGACATATGCCATATCCAGTTTTCCTCTAACGACTTGTGTCAGAGGAGGCATTGATATGAAAATTAGCAAGGCCATATCGCATGGCCCATTTGATAATTACAATACCAAACTCGTTTCGGCGGCATAATGGCTTAAGTCGCACTCGCTTCGCTCGTCGAGACATAAGCCGTATCGCCGCCTCACTCGTTCAATATTCTATATGTACTTTGCGCTCACATACATAGCATCAGTAGATCTCATGCGTGCCATAATTGACGTTGTCCTCCAGCAAGTGCCCGGCCCCTACAGTGTGCTCCAGCGCTTTGCTGTTCGTTCCCAAGTACTCTTCAGACATGACTCGCCATTGCTGCAGCAGGGCATCGACGTAGTCCATGTGGCCTCTTGTCCATCCCTCGACCCGTGTGATTGAACATGCGGAATACCTCATGCACATCATTGTCACGCTAACCGTCCAGGAGGGCTCATTTCCCTCGTGTATGCCTACATCCGACCTGTCTTCCGAGCTACCGGCATACATGTCCCCTTCAACCAGTCCAACTCTCCCGTGCTACTGGCATCAGTCCTTCACCACCACTGAGTAGTTCCATGACAATCCTCATAGGTACTCCGCGCAGCTGACACGTTGGAGTTCCGACCCTACACCCGCGACTTCCTAACCATACGCTGGAAGTCACGACCACCTAGCCTCACGATCCAGTCAAGAACTTGGAACTTCCAACCAGGAGGTCCCTCGATTCTAGCTGCCCGTGAATAGACTCGCTTTCTGCCGTTTAAACTAGATAGTTTAATATTGAACAATTAATGAATAGCCGTGATTAGACCGGTTAAGCTTGCTAAACCAATGGCTCACATGTGTTCATACGATAGTATGAGTAGATAGACTGTTTACTTATATGCTTGGTGAAACTGTGAGTGAGTATAAGCGCATAGACTTGCAAAAGTGTAATAGCTGCTTATGTTGTAAAGCGTGAAGTTTGCTATTGCATGCTGCAAGTGTTGTGTTGTTGCGAGACTCGGAGACAATAAGTGAAGGGGTGCGACTGCACACAGCAAGCCATTTCGGTTGACAAGAAGCCTTCATACCTATGAGAGAGTGCAACGTCTGCAGCGTGCGTGTTTCTCTGATCTCACTGTATGTGAGCTTGGTTGCATTGTGGGCACGGTGCGAACAATTACCATCCGGGTGTGGCATCACTTTGTTGCTACATTCATTCACCTCACTTAACAGTTGATATACCCATCTTCACTCACACAAGGTTCTGCAATTACGGCACTACATCTAGTAGTGGCTTGTTGACTCACATTTTCACCCACCTATCCTTAAGAGAGTGCGTGTGCACCAATGTTGCTTGCATCATTGCAATAGTGGTCGTGTTCGCACTGGGTGGTAGCATGATTTGCTTGCACATAGCGCACCATCAGTCGCAAGTGTGTGAGGTGATGTGCGAGTGGTTTACCAGTAGAGCACACACACTCTACTGGCTGCATACCCTCTCTCAGCGTGCACCTGCATGAGTGAGACTCAGTTTTTAGGAGCCCACATGCTCGCAACTACGGTGGCCCTGTTCTGAGAACTTTCTAAAAAGAGCCCCAGTGACTTTGTCGGCTGGATACCATTGTCATCCTCGTCATACCAGAGGCGTTTGAGCTATGGATCCCGTCCGTCATCAGCTCACAGTTCCCGTCAATCCACTTCTCGTTATCGTCTTCACGCCCACGACGCTGTTGTCGACATTGACGACATAGAGTCCCTTGGCAACAAGCACGCGCTGTACTTCTCTGACCGTCCTGGCACCACCCCTCTGGATGACTTCATTGTCAAGTTCGACTCCAAGATGTGCTACCAGGCATCCAAGCTCGGCCATTGGTCAGATGAGATGTCCTACAAGGAAAGCTTCGCGTCGCTGCCCAATACCTTAAGCATGAAGCTCAGCGATTCTAGACGTCTGTAGCCATTCAGCACCGCATCGCCGGTTTTCGAGACACTGTCATTGTCCCCTTGCCCTTGGCTGCCCCTGCACCCGTGTTTCAACCTGGACCCCTGCCTGGGACCGTGCTGGGTGACGCGCTGGCAACCGCTGCAGCTGAAGCGGAAGCAACCAACCCACATGTTGTCCAAGGGGACATGACTGCTGAAGAGTTTGTCGAGGCTCCACATCTATGTGCATATGAGGTGGAGTTGCGTGTCCAGAGTATCCGACGAGAGCGCCACTAGGAGCAGGGGCAGGAGGAGCATGAGGAGCACCTGCGGCAATAGCAGCTGCTCCTCCTGCTCCTCCTGCCCCTGTTGTTGGCAACGCTGCTGCTGCCTCACCCAAGCCAACACGTGCCACCAACCAGACGCTGTTCCGAGCCTGCGGCATCTCCGTGGGATCAGCCATTGTCGGCCGGCCATCCTTCACAATCAGAGTGGACTCCACTCTGACTCGGACGTGTCGGACACGTCCGAGTCTCCACTCCAAGACCTGTACGCTGCCCTACGGCGCACCTTTCCTGCTCAGAACAGCCAAAGAGCTGCGTCGCTTCCCGCAAGATTGGTGAGGACCCTCTGCGCATGTACACGCGCCTGGCTCAGCTGCTGAGAGACACGACCTATGGCATCATCAGCGACGAAGTTGCTGCTGTCTTGTCTTGTTTGTCATCCAATTGGAACACCCGCAGAGTGACACCGTCAGCCAGACCCTGAACAACACGCGGCCACACGGTTACTCTCTGTCTCAGGCTTTTGAGGTAGCATTTGCGCTATACGAACGGCGTGTGTGGGAGAAGGCAGTCCTGGACATGAACAGCTCCAGTTTACGCGCACCGGCTCCCTCGCCTTAGTCAAGATGAGAACGGACTCGCATCAGTTCTTGACACAATGAAGGCGCACCAAAGGCAGCTCATGCTGCCTGCACTCCCTGCTCCCGTCCTATGCCATCGTCGTGGGCGCCACGGACATAATAAAAAGGAGTGTACGGTCGAGTACGACACCCTGGTGTGTGACCACTGCTAGCAGACGGGACATCTGGAGGCATTGTGGTACACCAAGCACCCTGAGTTGGGGCCAGCCGGTGGCTACAACTATAACAACAACAACACTGGCAACAACACTGGCTCGCGCCGAGACGACGCCAATGGCTATCGTGGGAAGAACCGCCCCTCACAACAAAAACAAAACAACAACGGGCGCGCACGCGTCGCTGCCACACAAAAGGCACCAGCCACAGAGACACTTGAGGTAGTCGCGTGCAGCTCTCACCGCATGGGTGGACGAGCTCACTGCTCAGCTGAAAAGGCAGGGCGATGATTACCAGGCCTGCTACGCTGTTTTCCGTTACACTGGCGTGGCAACCAAGCGTGATCGGGACTCTCACCGCGAGGGCAAGAGGCACAACGTCTCGCAGGTGAAGCGGCAGCCGCAAGGCAAGCGCCAATTGCAGCTTCAGACACCCCGGAGGCGTCAGCTGAGGCTTCCACCTCGGCCATACCAGAGGCACCGGGACCAATACGCGCAGGTCGCGCACAACAGCGGGCACTCCAACAGGGTGCTGCCGCCGCCGCCGTCCAGCAGGCCACCGTTGTAGATGACTCGAGTGGTGCCGTCTGTGCTGCCGAGGCTATCTACGCTGCTAACCCAAACCACTTCAGCTGCACGCCTTGCAGCTGCGGGGTTCACCACCGCCGTCGCCGCTCGCGAAGCCTTGGAGGATGAAATTGTCAACGGCATAGGCCCCACACTACACGAGCGCCGTGAGCTATCACACCAGCACTACAACTTATAGGTAGCGCAGCTGGCCTTTACCGTCTTCTGAGGGCTCTGAACACGCTATCGCGCCGCCCCTCCACCATGCCCAGCAGAGACTCTGAGGCCTTTACCGTCTTCTGGGGGCTCTAGACACGCTATCGCGCCGCCCCTCCACCATGCCCAGCATAGACTCTCAGGCAGGACCCCTCTCCGCTTGGCCCGCTGGACACTAACGATAATACGCGCATTTTAGCCCGGCCCCGCTCTTTGACAATGTCAACCTGCTGACCCTGACACAGCCGGACTTCACCATGCGTCTCGTGACCTTAGCCCAAGTACACACATGGGCAGTGGCGCAAAGACGGGCCCAACAGCAGAGGCCACCTGCCACGCATCCCCCGGCACCATTAAGGACACCCCTCGGAGCTGCACACGAGGCTGCACAGAGCCCCGAGGAGTTGCGACTGCTAATGATTTGGCCACCAGAGCAGCGCTATCTTGGGCTGGGCTACTTGACACCTGAAGGATACCTTCATCGCTCGGGCGCGGGCTTGGCAAAGGAGCAGCGCATCCGTATCTAGATCATGCAGGATCTGAACCCCAACGCCGGCTACATCACACGGCGTCTTCGCGACCTGCTGGGACACCATCCTCTATACCGGGTACAGGTGCAAGCCCTACTGGATGGTGCACAACCACCCCGCCGTGCCCATGATTGCATTCGGTATTCGCTGGGAATGGCTGAGCGCGTTCGTGCGATCCATGATGCAAGCACTCGACGAGGAGGGGGGCCAGGCGCTAACCAACGCCATCAACATAGCTGATGTTCTCTCACGGATGCCAGGAGCCAAAGCAGCCAGACAACATGACCGCATCCGCATCTTCTACAAACAGCGGCATGTTCGTCAGCATCGGGAACCAACCACCACCCTTTGCGTTCGCGCTATAGCGGTGCTGGAGATGGGAATCGTGGGTGGTCGCTGATCGCCGTGTTATATTAGAGATACTGCGCGTAAACACCCTCACTCACATTCACGGACAAAAGCTGATCATGACCCTCTACTTGCCAATGCGTCGCGTAGAGTTCCATGACCACGATCACGAACCCTCGGCTATATGGGAAACCACGCTAGTAAGGGAAGCATCACAGAAAGCGCGATGCTTTCTATTCAAGACATTTCGACCAAGCAACTTTGGATTCCCACGACGCCAAGACGGTGAATTAGGGCCACCAGAGGGTCCTTTGCCGTCATCAACAGCTGGTGGAGCATGACCATCCCAGCCACCAGCACCGCTAGGTGGCTTGCCCGGCGCTGGTCAGCCACAGCAACCACCATCAGGTGGATGATCAGGCACAGGTAAGCGCACAACCATGGCAGCACAGCGCACCATTACCCCTGCCTCTACACCGTTCTCTGCCTCCGCACCGCACCGTGCTCATGACCGACTCAGCGTCTCAGCCAACGCTGTCATGATCGCCACCAAGGCAAGCACGTGCTCATTGCCGGCAGAGCACAAAAGAGAGTATTATTGGACACCGGCGCACAGCCCGTGTTCATTGGCAAGCACCTCGCGCGCACCCTCGGCATCACCGCAGCTGTCCTACGCCCTTGCCCGTACTCCCTCAGCACTATGCTCGATACTGAGCAGCAAGCACTTGACATCACAGTGCGTGCCATCACCCTTGTAGAACTCGACCCTGCTCACACCACCACGGTGGACTGGCACTCTGTGGGTACGGACTCTGGTAAATATGACCTGATCCTCGGGCAGGAGTTCAACTTTCTTATCAGCATCGAGCTCAGCTGCTGGTAAAAGAAGACATGGTTTTGACCCACTTGGTACACCGGCAGCAGCATCGCTGCAGAACTCCATGTCACCATGATCGCGACAATGCCAACACACGCAGTGCATCGATGGCAGTTCGCATCGAAGGCTTTGATCGCATCCCCTACAACGACACCCAGCAACCAGCAGGTGTGGAGGTGGCTCTGCAGGACCCCACGCACCAATCAACAACAAGCCGTCATCGCTGCCAACTCTCTGCTGCACACATAAAGCTTCCCAAAGTTCCTTGCCTACCGTAAACCAAGGTGTGTCCGTGAACAGCATTGTGTGGTGATGGGCATGGTAGAGTTCCACGCATTCAGGCGCAGACATGGCATCACACTGCCGGAGCTCTTCGGAGGCATCGGCAGCGGCCTCGCCAGTCCTCAACGCCGGCATCATGGTCAACCAGTCTTACTACTGTGAGCCTGATCCACATGCACAGACCGCGCTGAAGCACCATCTCCAACTGTTGCACGAATGCCACCCCGAGCAACTGCCACTGTCCGCACTCAACGGCAGCCTCCGCGCACTGCCGCAAGACATCCGGCCTCATCTTCAGACACCATTTGCTCGCACTTGCTAATACCGACTTGCTCATCGCAGGCTGGGAGTGTCAAGGCTATTCCAAAGCTGACACTAGCAAAGGATTGAAGGATCCGCGCTCCACGCTGTTCACGGAGCTGCTGCGTGTCATTCACATTTTGCAACATCACCAGAATGCCAGACCACTGGCCTACATCTTGGCCAGAATTTATTCTATTCGTATTCTGAGGATGACAACCGGCCCAACGTAAGGGAGAACTTCCACCACATGCTGGGACACTCTGTGCGCATCAACGCAGCACGTCACGGGTCACGCGCACACCGCATCCTCGCCAAGTGGACCAACCTGGCTGTGGAGAAATTGTCCATGGCGGAACACCGGTTCAGCATCACGGCTGCAAGGCCTAACAATGGATGCCAATTTGGACCCCGATCGCAAGGCTCAACCCATCGCTTGCCTCGAGCACGCACGCTTCTATCCGTGCAACCAACCCAGCCAACCTCGCCGCGCACTGCCCATATTGGTGTCATACCCTGGCTCTTACGCCTTTCGTAATGGATGGGAGGGCATGGTATGGGACAGCACCACAGGTCGTCTAGAAGAACCCAATGCACGAGAGCGCAAACACACGCCACGGGTTTCTTCCTACACACTGTTTCTGTTGCCCACCTTACCGACAATCACCGACAACAGCTGCTAGGCCGTGCCATAGACCAAAATAGCATGGTGTGGTTGCTGAAGACGTGTTTCGCCATTCAAGATCGTCATGTGTCCCTTGAGGACTTCGAACACATGACCGGGGGGTGGATCAATCGCCCTCAACATGTACAGGCTTACACAGCACTCGATACCGCTCGCATGGCGGAGCAAGCAGCAGTCATGGTTGAAGACATCCCCGCGAAGGCCAATGCCATGTCCTGGGATCACGCCATAAGCCGCCTCGCTCTCGACACCATGAGATCAGCTGGAGGCCTTGCTGAACAAACGGAGAGCACAGTTCAGCTTCCACGTCAAGGAGTTGGGCAAGTCTTCAGTCTACGTGATGGATATAGACCTCATCGATGAAGAGCCAGTCTTCAGGCGACAGTACAAGCTCTCCAAACTTGAGGAAGACTTGATCGAACAACGTTGCCAAGCATTGGCAGAAGCAGGCCTCATTGATGAGTCCACCTCTGATTTCGCCGCTGCCACGGTCAAGCCACTCAATAAAGATGCTGACGGCAACTAGACAGAGAGGCGTATGTGTGGATGCAATCGCCCACTCAACAACAAGACCAAGCAGGACCGCTGTCCGATGCCCAAAGCTGAAGGCATCTTGACGACGTCGGTTCTTGCACCATCTTTAGCATCCTCAACATGCGGCAAGGATACGACCAGATCGAGATCAAGGCTGAGGACAAACACAAGACCTCATTCTGGGGCAACCGTCAATTGTACAAGTGGAAGGTCATGCCTTTTTGACGAAAGAACGCACTCGCCAAGTTCCAGAGAGTCATGGACAAGAAACTCAATGGCTGTGACCTCGCCCGTTGCTATATCGATGACATCATTATCTTCAGCCACACACCGGAGGAGCACCTGCTCCACATTGAGGAGGTGTTACGTAGAGTCAAGACAGTCAGCATGACTTTGCACCCCAACAAGTGCACCTTCTTCACCAACAAGGTGCCATACTTGGGCCACATGATCGTGCCCAACGGTGTACACATTCAGCAGGCCAAAGTTGAAGCGCTTGTGGCCATTCCTGCCCCCACCAACCTCACACAGCTACGCGCCTTCCTCGGGCTAGCTAACTACTACCGACGGTTTGTACAAGCCTTCTTAAAAACCGCGCGTCCTCTCAACAAGCTGCTGGAAAAAGAAGCAGAATGGGAGTGGAAGGACACTCACCAGCATGCCTTCCAAGAGCTGAAACAGAGGCTCACCACGGCCCCCATCTCGCAACGGCCACACTACAACAAGTCCTTCATCTTGCATACAGACTGGAGCAAGCTTGGCATGGGAGCTGTGCTCGTTCAGCACGACAACAACAAGAAGGAGAGAGTTGTCTCTTACGCCAGCCGCAGCAATAACGCTGCCAAGGCCAACTACAGTAGCTACGAGGGCAAGTGCCTTGGCGCTGTGTGGGCCATCTCCATTTTCAGGCCATTCCTGTTTGGACGACAGTTTAAACTCATCACCGATCATTAGCCTCTGCGCTGGCTGATAAGCAACCAACACTCGACCGGCAAGCTGGCTCGTTGGGCGCTCCTTCTCCAGGAGTACGACTTCGAGATTTAGCATCGAGCAGGCCTCGCCAATCACGATGCCGACGGCCTCAGCCGCAATCCTCACCTCTCCACCCACGACACCACCGGAGCTTGCCACGAGTTGACATCCTCAGCTTCTCCACCAGGAGTAGGCACCATGTTTGCTGTAGCAGCACTGCGTTCGGGCCGCACCACAGCCACAACGAACACAGCATCACTGCATTTGGGCCACGCCACGGCCATAACGAATATGTCACCATCTTCGGACAATGAAGACCCAAACATGCCTGCTCTGAAGCCAGCACCCGACGTCTCCGATGAGGGGGGTGTCGACGACATCGAGTTGCCGCCCACCGACCTCCGTCATGAAACCTGGCTGGACACCCACTCCCTAGCCTTCCTGCAACAAGGGCACATGCCTGCAGCCTCGGCGCGAGGGAGCACAACCGCATTAGCCAACGCACACAGTACTACCATTGGACAGACGACCACCTACTACGACGCATCCGCATCGAAGATAAGGAGGTCCCTGCTCCCCATCTACGAGAGGGCATCATCCCCGCTCTCTATACCGAGCTGGGACACTTCGGTGTCAAGCGCACCTTTAGCTTGGTACGCGCACGTTACTGGTGGCACGGCATGTACACACAAGTGCGTGCCTACGTAGGCACTTGCTTGCACTGTGACGTCGTACGCGCCAGCCTCAACACGCGCACCACCACCTTGCATGCACCGCCCATCACTGGGATGTTCTATTGTTGGGGTCTCGACATCCTTAAGGACCTGGTCCCCTCCGCCCGCGGCAACAAGTACATCCTTAACATGATTGAGCACTTCTTAAATTGGATCGAGCTGGTTCCTCTTCTCGACAAGAGCAGCAGAGGAGTCTCCAATGCTTTCCTCAAGAACGTCCTCAGTCGCTTTGGCTTCTGCGCTGAAGTGGTGACTGACCAGGGCACCGAAGTGTGTGGGGAGTTTGACGATCTCCTCAATCTCGCGTACATCGACCACCGGCGCACTTCACGAGACCACCCACAGACCATTAAGAAGGCGCTGCGAAAGCACGCCATCGAGCACGAGAAGCGTACCTGGGATGATTACCTCCCCTGGCGGGCTTTAGGCTACCGCCTATCCAAGCAAGCCGCACTCAACAAGTACAGCCCTGACCAACCGCTGTTTAGCCGCGAGCCACTTCTCCCTTTCCGCGCACAGCAAGAAGCTGCACGGGTGCTGGACAACCTTGAGGACCCAGCCCTCATGTAGTACAACATGAAAGCCCGCGCCAACCTCTTCTATCACCTAGTCCCCATGGCCATGAGCAACTTGCGCATTGCTCAGCACCGCGACACCCTGCACTACGCGTCCGCAGCGGCTTCTACAAACAGCGCAATCGGCGCTTCGAAGCAGGTGACTTTGTATATCGCATGACCCGCACACAGAACACCATGAAACATCAGCGTCTAGCGCGTCATCTACAAAGTCTTGAAAGTATATCCCTCGGGAATCCTTAATCTCCTCGGCAACGATGGCGAACGACTCAAGGACAACGTCACAAACTGCGCACCCTGTCACCTTCCACAAGTGGCAGGCTTCGACATCATCCGTCATCCACGCCCTCTCCGCATCAAGCCGTGTAAGCAGTGCGGTAGTGTGGATGACGACACCCTTTTTATGCTGTGCGACAGATGCAACAATGGCATGCACTCCTATTGCCTATACCCTCCTCTACAAAAGGTCCCCTTCGAAGCCTATTGGTGCGACGACTGCCGCACCCACGAACTACCAAACTCCCGATCAAACTGAGTCTTGTAGTAGGGACTTTCACAGGCCGTTGGGGGGGTGGCTTGTTGACTTACAGCTATCCGTAGCTGAGTATCATTACTCCCCGCGTTCTACCTCATCCTTGGCATCGTAGTCACCTCTTTCCATTGCACACTTCCAGCGGGGGGGTACTCTTTGCCTTCACCCAAGACTACAGTAGTGCGCAGACCATCACTGCCCTGTTTCCTCAGCCACAGCACAGTTCCTCTGCTGATGTTCGAGATGGTTCAGCGCTCCACCCCGCGCAACCCAACAGCATGCATAGATCTCGCTCCACAGGTTTGAGCAGGTCTGTAATATACGGGATGACCAGTTGCACAAACTTCTAATACTCCTCCGCCTTCCACCAGCCAAGCCTGCAAAGTCGTTGTATGATTGGTCACACGGAATGTTACCATAAACACATGTGTGCCAATAACACGCTCATCTGACAATTCGTGCACATGCTCATTTGCATCTTAAAACACCAACCCTTCTAGCCATAACGGGAATGACGTGCGCGACAAGATATGCGAGCTGCTGCATGTCGTGCAGCATGGCCACGGGGTTGTCGAGGTTGTCTAGCACGCGCTCCACCTTCATCTGTGCGCGGAACGTGCAGGGAGTAATGGCGCTTTGCCAAACAGCGGTTGATAAGGGCTGTACATGCGCAGGGAAACTTGCTCGGTTAGCCAATAGCCCAGTGCGATCCACGGGAGGAAGACATCCCAGGTGCGCTTCTCGTAGTTGATGATGTACTTGCGCAACGCCTTCATGTTGGTTTTAACAGTGCGTTCTGCAGTCCATCTACCTGCGATTGGTTGCGTGAGGTGCGACGGTGGTCGACGTAGGAGCGATCTAGCAAGGTGTCAACCTCGTAATAATCATGAGTGCCGCTACATATGTGGCAACATGTGTGTCCGGTCCATCGTCATGACGGGCCCCACTCTCATCTCTGGTGTTAGCAACAGGGTTCCTGCTCAGCCCATCGGCGTCCATGTTGGCCAACTCTACCTTATGTTCGATGACAAAGTCATACACGCTTGTCACCAGTGCCAGCAATATCATTCTGAGAGTCAAAGAGGTGCGCGACAACGGCGTGCATCTTCTTGAGAGCAACGATGCGAGGACGTGCACATAACAGATGAAAATTGTGCTCTTTGTAATTTACCCAACATTGATGGGGCTGTGGACCTCAAAGCAGCTATTTGATGTGCCATATCCCGTCGTTGCCTGAAACGTCGTCCACCAGCTCGTCATGACCTCATGATGCTACACCTTCTCCACCTTCACATGTTGTAGCTTCCTTCATGCATGTGTGCTAGCTCAGGATTCTTAAAAAGCTGCCCCACTAGTGTATATACTCATACACATGATGCGACACTGACAACAAGCGCGTGTCTTAGCTAACCTAGACTCGAGCACGGGCTTTTATACGTGCAATTGACATGTGATGCACGAGGAGATGAGGCTAAGTCCGTTCACAAGGTGTGGCACACGCTCATACACTACACACAAGCATATCCAAGCATATGCACATTCAAGGGAAGGATACAACCACGGCAACGACCAACCAAGTCTTGAAGCCTCTCCAAGTAGTTGTATACTCCCAATAGAACAAGGGACTTGCGGTCGACTAGTTGCAACTCAAATCAAGTTCACTTACATACCCTCCTACCACACCTCTACAACCATTTTAACCACTTTAGCTGCCACAACTACCATACAACTCCCAAATCAGTCACAACCAGCGATTTTCAGTCAAATGTGAGTCCCACCAACGTAACTGAGATACACCTCAATGTGCTGACCGTAACTCAGCTCTAACTCTTGAAATATGACCCCGAGCCTTCATAACCGACGCGTTGCGCCGCCGATACGTACGCACATGATATATTCCCGATGCTAGCCACAAATGCGAGGGTTGCGCACGCGCGGACGGGGAAGCAAGCATATTGCTGTGTGACAAATGTGTGGCCAATTGACACATATGGTGTCTGTCACTACCATTAAGCAAGATTTTCAAAGGAGATTGGATGTGTGAGGCTTGCAAGATGCAATTGGCCCACTCAGGGGAGTAAAGAGCCAACTGAAGGGGTAAGAGGAGCTCGCTGTCCTGGTCAACATTCATTTTTCACACTTGAGGCACAACCAGCTCCTCAACAGACAATGAGTGACATCTCCAATGCAAAGGGAGCACAAGTCCTACATACGCACATTGTACAGTTATACACAACCCCTGCACACAACCCCCCGAGGCCTATGCGAGCCTTATACATATGTACGAGAGCTACAGTTGCATGCAATGAAAAGGATCTGCTCTTACTAGCGCAAATCCACAGCACTCTTGTGCCTTGGGAGCGGGTTGGTCTGCCAATGCACGCTACTGCATCCGTGCTCATTACAATATGAGCGACCCCATGCGGGGCGTGCGTTTTTTCCCAACCTTGCTGCGCTCGAGGAGGACGCTTGCGCACGGGGCACCATTGTTGTACGGCGCCGCCCACTGAGACTATAGATTCTCAGATGGGACCTACACAATCCCCCGGTTTACCTTTATGGTACCAATGTGGCACCTGGCGGCCATGGCGATGGAAGGGGGTCCAGAATGCAGAAGGTTAGGGGATGTTGTCGTCATTGTAGTTTTCCTCCTCCGGCGGCGCCTAGCTCACAGGGAGGTTGTAGCACAAGGGGTTGGCCTCCCCTACACTGGCTATGAGGCCTGCGCTTACGGCATTAGGGTCCGCTCTGCTTGGCCATGTATACCTCTTTGGCATTGCCGATGCACGGGTATCCGCCGCCGCCGCCGCCGCCGCCGTAATAGTCAGGCCAACTCACATGCCCAAGACTAAGGGCGTACTTAAGGCATTGTTCAATGCCATTATCTTCATGCCCGAGAAACAGAACCCGGAGCTCATCATACAGGTGGATATTGAGCACCAGCCCACACGACAGCTACCAGCCCGACACTGTCAACCAGTACCGTCGTTGATGTTGGTGGTTACCAATGTTGGTACTCACTAGTAGAGTACGGTCGAGTGAAGCGATCAAGTCCTCTAGCAGCTCGCAATTATTGGCAAACACGCACTCCGAGTCATGTTCACACAAACCCACATGCATATGCACCCGTTAGAACTTCAAACAGCCACAATTGTAATTTCAATCAACCGCAGAGTCCAGCTGTATATACAATCTCAGTACTTGATAAACTGTAAGCTATCAACACCGGCCCGAAACTGCATGAACTCCCTGCTACCACCGCCGGTGTGTGCAGATTCTCCAGCCCGCAGCACGCACACGACCTCTGCCTGTTCTCGCCAACATCACAGACTCACCCCCCACCCCCCCATCTCCTCCAGCCTGGCCACCACCTCCCTGGCGTCAGGCCGCGTCTCCGGCTCCTTGGCCACGCAGCGGACGGCCAGCCTCGCCACGCCAAACGCCTGAGCCACGTCGCCATGCTCACGCAGATGCAGCTGAGGGTCCAACAGGGTGGCGAAGGGACCAGGACCCTCAGCGACCTTGGCCACAGCCTGCGTATATGCGTGCGAGCATTGGAGAGTGTGTGTGTGCGCGCGTGCACGTGCGCGCGTGATAATGACGTGCAACCAAGTGCTACTGTACGACATACACCTGGCAGCGTGCACGCCACGTGTTTGCAGCATCTGCTTGCATGTGGTGTGGAACAAGTTCTGAAGGTGAGCTGCGTGTGATCCATGTTTTTGTCTGTTTTTTCTCCCTACCAGTCTCACGAGGCGCTGCTCCGCAGCAGGTTTGGTCATATCCAGAGGCTTGCGTGCGGTCAGTACCTCCAGCATCACCACACCAAAAGAGTACACGTCCGAGCTGGGGCGATAGATGCCGAACTCCACCACCTCGGGCGCAAGGTAGCTGTACGGTAGGACACAGAATTGTAATTTGGTGTGAAGGACTTTACATTTGGTTCCCATGTACACGTTGTGTATTGAGGACAATCTGAAGAGCATGTACCCATATGTGCCGGCAACGGCGGAGTGAGCGTGCGTCGCGTCGATCGGCACCTCGCGCACCAGACCAAAGTCTGTCACCTGTTGTACAATACACATGAGCACAACATGGTCATGATAATGTGTTGACGGTCCAACATTCACATGTGCAACATGATGCCTTGGCTTGGTAGTTGGCGTCCAGCAGAATGTTGGCCGGCTTGATGTCCCTATGTACGAGTGGCTCCGGCAGCTCGTGGTGCAGATATGCCAGGCCCTTGGCGGCCCCAAATAATGCTCGCAGACGAAGCTCCCATGTAAACGTGGTGCCTGAGTGCACACCAGAGCAGAGTTAGGGTCAACTTTGCCCCAACTCCTACTAGAGTACTCACTACCCTCACTCACCTTGTTTGTAGATGTGTTGATCAAGCGGTCCATTGTCCAGGAGCTCCAGCACGAGTGCGCATTGCTCGTCCTCCCGGCAGTATCCGAGCATGCGCACGAGGTTGGGATGCTGCATTTTGGCCAGCACGGCCATCTCCGTCGCCAGCTCCCTGCTCATCACCACACCCGCAGAAGAAGAGAGGCGCTTGATGGCCACCCACGTGCCATCATGCAAGCGTCCACTGCATACGCAGACAAAACCTCGTCAAGTCAAGAGCCACAACAACAGTTGATACACTTTCTAACGACTGCATGCGCGCGTGCGTGCATGTAGTGTTCACCTGTATACGTTTCCGAAGGCTCCGCTGCCGATGTGTCGCTGCGCGCTGAACCACTGCGTCGCTTCCAGTATTTCCTGAAAGGAGAAGTGCCTGAGATGGCCAGCATCGCCTGCAGCTGAAGCAGTGCGCGACAGCTGCCGCATGGGCGGCCCATCGTGACCGCCAACACGAACAACAACAACGGCATCAGCTGGGAGCGACCCTGCTAAAAGAAAGACGCAGGGAGGGTGGGTTGGTACTGTGCGCGGTCATCGCGCAACGGTTCGGCGTGCTTGCCAATCAGTCCATGTCCCTCGGGTTGGCATGCACTCACCTTTCCCGTGCCCGTAACCGTACGAAGCGCTCGCGTCCGTCGCAACACCATTGGTCGAGACGGTCTCCTCCCCGCGTACATACTTGGGGGAGCGGAAGGAGGCAGCTGCAGAGGCAGGAGGCGTGCGCATGCGTGTGCGGTTACGCGGCTTCCACCAGAAGCAGTACAGCAGTGCGGAAGCTGCGGCGATGCACACCACCACGACGAGTGGTACAACTACGGCCACTGCAACGGTTGCGCCACTGCTCCCTCCCCCCTCCTTTGAATTGTCAGGTTGTGCAGGGGCAGGGGTAGGAGCATCAGGTGCTGGGGTGGGTGGGAGGGGTGGGGGCACTGGTACGGGTGCAGGGGCAACCGGTGCTGGGGTGGGTGGGAGGGGTGGGGGCACTGGTACGGGTGCAGGGGCAACCGGTGGTGGGGGGGGGTGAGGGGAGCTGCACTGATACCCGGCAAAGCACACAGATGGTGAGCGCGCACAGACCGTACAGGCGCAAGCAGTAATGTCAGTCAGGTCAGGCAGGTGTTGATGCACACACATGCATACTACGCACACCATGATATGGTAAGCATGCGCGTATGACTCACGTAACCCTAGTGGTACGTGACCGGTAAAGTGACAGTATGAAAGGAGGGCACTCACATTCACAAACAGACCGGAACTCTCTGTCAGCTGTGTTAGTGCTGTCGATGTCGTTCCAGCCACCAGTACCCCACGAATTGAGTACCACCCATTTCTCAGAGTCATTACAGTGAGTGTTGTCGGGGAAAAACACCTTGCCATTGCCGGCAAAGTTGACGGCGGTCCAGTTGGTGTACACGAGTGCACTCCCGTCGGCGTACTGCTGGAAATCGCACGCGCAGTCGCACGCGCGCCCCGTTGTCGCGCTGTCCCTTGCAGTCTGTGCGGAGCTTGCGCTGCGGTGGGTGGGTGGGAGGCACGCAGCAAACATCATGTTGACGGCTGGACTTGCACAGACATGCTGCACCCTCGAGCTCGCTCACTGACTGGCAGCGCATGTAGGCATAGGACCCAATTCAAGTTGACCCACGCACATGCGTGCCTGTTCATCTCATGCAAGCATGACGCCATGAAAGACATCATCAACGTTACATCAATATGCTCCCACTCGCCAGCAGAGACTTCAACACCCTTGAACGGTCATGTCGATCATTACCATCGTGTGAGATGGAGTGCCAGTGTGTTCAACATGCATGGCGCAAAGTATGTTAGAACGTGTGTGCAAATTCTCTCACCTGCATGTTGGGCAGCTGGTGCAGGCGCATCTGTCGGTACAGGGACTGAAAGACAACATTAGCGTCAATTGCTGCACTTGCGACTACTAACAATGATTATTCATCCGGTGTTGGTGATGATGAACGGTTGTGTTGGTCGTTTGCTGTTTGGTTGGCGGTTGGGAGTTTGGCCCGGGCTTGCTGGCTTTGTGTTTGTGACCCAGGCAATGCATGGTACTATCACCATTTCACAGTCAAGACTGTGAGTGTGGCTGGACAACATATCAAGATCATCTGTGACATGAAGCTGCATCCTCAAGCTGCAAAACGTACCCGCCAGCAGCACAGCTCCCAATCCGAGAGACTCCAATCCAAACTGTCTGCACCCAAGTACAGTATATTGTTGTGCGGATGCTTGGCAGCTGTGCATATGTGAATACATATGCAGCCTCATGATCAGAGCGTAAGTGATGCCATGCTTGCGACCAACCCCGAAGTCAATTGCAAGCATGTGGCTGCAAGCATGCGATCTTTGGGCCCAATACAAACTGAATACAATTGTACCCAAGCAAGGGACATGGTTGCCAGCTGAGCGTTTTCCTCGTCGCTGGTCGGGACGGCCAAGTTGGCGCTCTTATCCTTGCATGCCTGAGTGTGTGTCGGTGTGTGGCTGTGAGCTGAGTACGAGCGTCTGGGTGGGCAGGGCAGTACAGAGGGAACCAGAAAAGCGCTGACCTGGTCTGCATCTGCCTGAGACAATGACTGGGGATTGAACCAGTAGCATTTGCGACTGGATGTCGACAAGATCCAGTCACTGGGGCAGTCTTGAGCTTGCACGCTGCGTTACGACACATTATCATGATGACAGATGCAAGATCAGTGCTATGCAGAACCCGGTGAACCTGGTGAACAGAAGCACACCACCGCACGGCTTCTCTTCCTGGTGTGTGTTTTCCAGCCAGTTGCTGAATGCATTGCACGCTGGTGACGGTGACTGCTCACACCTGGGCGTGGTGCTGAACGTCAGGAGGACTAGTAGCAGCGTCGCCGACACCGCGGCATGCTGCTTACGTGTGCACGGCACGCCAGCCATACGTCCACTCCTGCAAGGAACACCACGCAGTGCATGGTTATGATCAATGTGAGCCACTAGGATGTACCAGCGGGTCACAACCGCTGCTGTGGTGTTTGAGCCCAGGCCCCCATGCATGTAGCAGCCCCGCAGGGACGACAGACTGACGTCAGACAGGTAAGCGCCGTTTGCAAACATGACAGAGCACAGGTGTGACCATCATTCACAGACCGCTCCTGCAGCTGCATGCCGCCCACGCCTCTCATCCTGCCGTGGTCCATGACGCCGCGGTCGCGCAAGCAGACTGCTAGCGTCACTTCGCACTCTGATACCTTTGAATATCTAATAGTAATATCTTATACATGTCTCAATGTGACGTAATCACTTGGTCACACTTGGCTTACTACGTCACTTTGGCCGCACTCCGCCGCCGTTCGATGCCACCGGCGTGAACGCTTCTTATTACATGCTATGCCGCGACCAGACAAAGGGACTGCGGCTGCACCGCGTAAGAGGCTCCTTCGACTTTTTACCAAGAAAGACCCCATGCATGGGGGCGGCTGATCTCCATGACATCTCAGGGGACACTGATTCGGCAAGCGTGCGACGGTGCTGTGCGACAGCCTGTGACGTGACATGACACGCATGAGACGCGGCTTTTCAAGTTGCCGACGGCCGCTGCGTGTTGTGATTTTATCTCCAGCCAGCTGCCTCTAACGCCCACGACTCAGTAGGCCATCTGGACCGCACAACGGCAGCTTCAAATGACGCAGCGCTATTTCTGTCAACCTCCCAAACACAGGGTAGATTTGCTGACGACATAACTGAATTGAGGTTGATTACTAGTTGACTAAGTAGCGGTGCCTTGGAAATGTTACATCACATACACGTAATGAGGCTGCGCGTCACAATTGAAGCAGTACTTGATGTTGAGCTTGATTTCAAGCTAGCATATAGTGCTATTATGATTGAAACTGCACTGCCTCGGGTAATCAATTTTGATTAAGTTTATCTAATGATTACTTTTCCGAAGCCAATTGGATTAGGAGGCGCAGTCCGGTCAATTAACAATCGATGTCGATTGGTGGGGTAATCGCAGCGATTACTGCATGCAGCCCACTAATTAATTTTAATTGTAAGGTCACAGATCCGGAGTGGAAGAAATTTGGATTATAGGAAGCTACCAGAAAGCGATACGTGCACTGCCTCAGCCTGATATCACATCAGCCTGATGTACGTGTCAATCAGGGTGACGGACACCTACATATACTTAATTAGTATTACTGCCCGCCACTACTCCACCCATCAATGCATGTTGCACAAAACGCGAGTAGTAGCACCACCATATAGTATACTACCGAGCTACTGCTGGTAGCAGCCAGCCAGCAATGCAACGAAGCAACTCACGCGCTTTAACAACCAATCACATCTTGCATTGAGCAAAGCATGTTGGGCTATCTTGTTGCTTGCGCCTTTAAGCATCACGCGCCAACGTAAACGCAACCACTATACAACCACGTGCACTGCGCAGTGCCTAAGTTGCACTCAGTATCCCACATCAAATTGCAACTACCGCACACATGTACCAAGAGTCACCGGCCCTTTTATTGGGGATTGTGACATCAATTATAAAGCCCCTCCCCCCCCTCCGCCCCCTCCTTAGCGGGCATGCCAAGTTGTTGCTGACGCGGGTGTACACCCAAACTATCACGCACATAAGGCTGGCAAAAGTCATTTTTTGTTCCTTACTTATGTTAGTAAGAAGGGACTAGTGGGTTTTTCATGTCATAAGCGAGTGTAGTGCTTATGAGGTGTGCTCTCATGCGATCCGCTCTTGAACCTGTGCGGCCTTGAGTATACGTATAATAAACTACACAAGGCAGTGATGAGGGCTAGCACAGAGCTAGTCAATGCCTATGGCACGTGAGCCTTCGTTATCGTACTGTGAGTTGCCACAGGAAGTGGCAGTTGCAAGACAGTGAGCCAAGTTGGCAGTCCACAGGATGTGGACTATGGTAGTGCGATTTGCCACAGGTGTGACAGTCGCAAGGCAAGTGGTGCCTGCAGTTGTGGGCAATTCGCAAGTATATATGTACTATGAGCGCCTAAGTTTGTGATTCTGAGGTAGGTTTGTTATTTTCATGAGATTCAGAGGTGGTTTGATACTCCCGAGGTGGAGTTTGTTGGTTCCCATCGGTAATGTTGGGACAAGGTCAGCGCATAGTGAAAAGGCCTATGTGGCCTTGGACATCCTGCGTGCCAGGTCGGGACAACAGCATGTGGTATAAATGCTAAGTTGCATCCATGCGTAGGGATGGGATCAGTATTAATCAAGACATCAGAGTGTGTTCACCACTTGAGGGCCATTTGTGTGGGGTGCCTGGCTAGTAGCTGTTCAAGGGGCTCTCCCCCTCATTCCTTGTGGGGTGTGCGGTGGGGTGTATGAGTCTGGGTGAGTTGGGCGCGTATGTGCCTGGAGCTAAAGCTGACCAGCTCCAGAGCTGTGTGGAGAGGTTGGTGGTCATCCTCTCCTCCCTTTGTGCGCTGCTGCAACTTCCCCTGCACCGTGGTGCTGGTGAGACTTCCGATTTAAGTCCTTAGGGCTTGTGCGTAAGTTTGCCAAGCCCAGCAAGTAAGTAGTAGTATCTTTAAACAGACACGCCCATCATGGTACATGATGTAAGGATCGTACCACGTGCTTGATGAATACTTGTTAAGTTCATCATGCGCAGCAAGCGGGTGGAAGCCTTTGCACATTTGTTGACATATTCAATCTTTTGTATTTAGGCCTGGTGTTGTTCCTTTTTAAACTCCGAAATAATGTGTTGAGTCACATGTAGTTAGTGTTGCAGCACAATCTGTACACTTCACACATCCCTCCGATATGAGGTTCTGTCACCGACATGGCATGACACACTAATAATCAGCACATGTGCCCAATTGCACTTGGTATATATATATACCAGTCATTTGTTTACGCATGAACATAGAGTTTACATTAGCCAGTTGAGAGTCTTTAGAGTACAACTTAGCTGTACATCTAGAGTATCTGATCGCTCAGCCAGCAGAGTATCGTTATATCAAGCACTAGGCGCGGCTTGAGAAGATCTTTTCAGGATGTGCCGTGAAGTGCGGCGGCGGCTTCGGCACAGCGCGGTCGCCGCCGAAGCGGAGGAGACCTCTGAAGTACGGCTGCAAGTAGAGGCAAGTCGCGGGCCCCTGTGTACAGCTGCGTCGTGGGGGCTGAAGCGCGCGGTAGTCCGCCGTAGCGAAGGCCCTGGAGTACGGCCGCCGTGCTGGGCAAGCAACGAAAGGTCGCCGCCGAAGCGGAAAGAGACCCCTGTAGTACAGCCGCGGATCGAGGCAGCTCGCGCGGTCGCTGTAGCGGAAGACCCATCAGACCCATCAGTACGACCGCGTGCCGGGCCCAGCAACGCGGAAGTATTTACCCGACCGCGGCGCAAGCCAAAAACTTGCTGTGCGGCGGGGCCGGGATTTGCACCCCGGCCTCCCTGACCGAAGGCCGGCAGTCATCCGACTGCACCACAGCCCCGACAGGTGGTAGGTATCACTTATTCAAACTACGTCATGTTGAGACAAATGGAGAAAGCCACTACGCTACTCTAGCAACCTCAAGTTGCGAACAATCTCGGCTGCAGTTGGCCGCATGGGTGCTTGCGCCGTGCATCGGACTGCCAATATTATCAGAGACGAATGCCTCTATGTCCATGGTATCACGCATCAGCAGATCCACTAGCTCATTGGCAATGTCCCTCTCCACCTTGCTATCACCTATTCCATCCACAAAAACACATATATATGAGTGCGCATGCGTGCCTAACTCACAAGCCACTACGCATGTCAAATTTGGGTAACACATCACAACACGTGTTGGTACTATAACACAATCCAACATACTACAAACACACGCGCATCGGTGTGACGGTGCTCGTGCCTTGTCACCTGTGAGTTGGTCCAATCCACAACCCTCTCACCAAGACACGGTATTCACACCGGAACCTTGCCCCCTCTGCCAAGCACACACGCGCGCCCCGCCACTCGCGTACGCACGCGCATGCGCTCGAAGCTACACACCGACTTGTGTAGCGCCTTGGATCGTCACACAAGCAAGCACACACCGGTGGGCACACGCTAGCAACCCCTGCTAACCACCACCAAGCTTGCACACAAGAAACTAGGGAGCTAAAGGTTGTATTGCAAATTGTAGGATGTCACTTTTATACCTACCAGTCTGCACATGCTATTGTCTAGACGATTCTAGCGCTAGACGGAACTAGAAGCTAAGATATTCTTGCAGAATCTTGTAGTACACTTCTAGACCTTTCCAACGCACCAAAGATCTCCTAATTTGCTGCTCATATGGTCAAGTTATACTACTTGGCGCCAGGCCCTTCCAGAAATCTGGTCGAGCCCTTCTCGACTGGCCCTCCGTTTCTGGCACCTTCCGGACTGGTCTTGGGGCCCCGGTCGATATCCGCGGCAGACTCATAACTCGCCGATATCCGCCACAAGTCATTAAAAACATGTACCTTACAAATAAGGCCTAAAACGGCCATGAAAATCACAGAATTTGGCCTTGACTGTTACAATCGGTTTGATGTCGCTTACCCATAGTAAGAGGTGTTGCTCGCCCGAGGGTCTTCTTTCATGCAAAGGGCTTTCAAGCAGTCAACACCATCATCACGCCGAAGCTGTAGATATCGCTCTCTCGCATTCTTTTTCCACTCGCCACATACTAATGCACACAACCACAGTCAACTTCACAAGCCACACATCCGCACATTCACATATAATAATTGTTGCAATCACGACGTGAGGTGCGTGCATGCACATGCAACCACAAGGTGCAAGCGTGCTCTCACTCAGGGCTTATGCATCTAAACGTAACCACAATACGCGTGCTTTGAGTCCCTTCGAAGCTTTTGGCCAAGCCAAAGTCCGCAATCTGTCACATGAGGTGAGCCTTGTGTGGGCTTCACAAACCAACATGTAGTCGCTCCTCGCAATTGCTCTCACCCTGGGTGCAAGGTTTTCGTCCAGAAGCACGTTGTTGGGTTTGAGGTCGCGATGCACGACGGGTGTGTGTAGGTAGTCGCACCGCTGCATACGGTCAGGGATGTCCAGCAACAACTCCCATTTTGTTTAACTGGCTACCCCTCAAAGAAAACTTCACTGTGTTTGCAGTATTACACTTTGATCAGTAGTAGTACTCCCCGAACGCATTCCCTGTGGTAACCCTCAGTTCAAAGCCAGGTGCAATTTGAAACGTCTATGTAACCAGATGACTTCTCCAGCAAGCTGTTGACAAGTTATGGATAGGTGTTTCGATCCCTGTTTGAGCCACCTCCATCCCGCCAATGTCATCCGCCACTTCAGCAAGTAGGTTAGCACTATTGTGTATAAGCAGCAGCAAGTTACGAACAGCCACTGGGTTGTGCTTGCCGCTAAGCAGTGCACAGACCAGGGAGCGACTAGGCCAGTCATGTCGTCAGCAAGTGTGTGACGGTGCTCTGACGTGACAGGGTAAGCAAGGAACGCGTCTTTCCCAGTTGCAGGCGGCCACTCTGTGTTAACTCGTAAGCAAACAAAGGGGATTATCTTATTTTGAGCCAGCTGCACCTCTAAGACCAGCGAATCAGTAGGCCAGCTGCGGACCGCACAATGCAGCCGTCAATGTCGTAGCTCAAATGACGCAGCGCCGTCTCTGTCAACTCCCCCTAAACACAACGTAGATTCGTTGACTGAGCAGCTTAACTTCACTCGCAGCCAGGCGAGTGAGGTCGTATCGCTAACATGCCTTAGAAAGGTTGCGTGTTTTAGAGTCTTCCAGCTGCCGAGAACAGAACCGCCAGCTGAAGATGAAGTGCTTGTGTCGAAGATCACCAGCAGACAACAGCGAACAGCACTGCGGCATTTGCTTGTTGATTCGCGGTCACGCTGCGCTGGTTGGTGGAGAGGCGGCTGTGGCTATGGCTGCTGCTGTTGTGCAATGGCACACAAATAGCAGGTTGGTCAGTGTGTCCATTTCGCCTCGTGTCCACTTCCATCATTTCATTTGCAGTGTGGTAATCTCTCTCTCTCTCTCTCTCTCTCTCTCTCTCTCTCTCTCTCTCTCTCTCTCNGTGGCACACGAGAGGCTGCCATCAACATCACATCCGTGCCATACTCGTACTGTGGCAGCACAGTTGGGGCAGGCAGCAACTATACTTTCACCGCCGCATGCAATGCGACTGATGGGCCTGATGTTGTGTTCCGGTGAGCGCTGGCACAGGCTTGCGTCTGCGTATGCATGGTTTAGTCTCCTGTTGTCTCTTCATTGCACACGCTCAGGGCTAGTCAATGCGTCTCCTACCAGGTACTCTTCGGAGGAAGATGCTCTGGTGGACATTGGCACATGCACCTGCACCACGTTCGACACGGTGCTGTTTGTTTGCGACCAGCCGGATGGCTTGGGCAACTTTGACTGCCCTCTCGGGTGTGACGATGATGGCTGTGACACCATCTACTCTGGGTCTCGTGCGTCCCGGCTGACTGAGCTGCAATGCCGTGGCGGCAACACCTACTATAGCGTGAGTCTGGACCTGAAGGGTGAATGCGCTGCTGCACGTGAGTAGTAGTACTGACCACTCTGTGGGGCTACCAGTACGTAAGAGATTACGATGCTGAAGAGAGCGGCGACTTCCAGCTCACCATGAACTACACGGACTTGACCTACCATGCAGGTGGACATGCATGTTGCTGTACTGCACACGCAGCACGACACGTTTCCACGCACACAACGCTAAGCTGTGCATGTTGTGGCAGCAGGTGCACCTCCCCCACCCCCCATCATCTCAAACCCGCCTCCCGCTTCCGTCTCCTCTCCTCTACCACCATCACCACCACTGTTGTTAGCACCGCCATCACCACCATCGGCACAACCCCCTTTGCCCGCCGTCACGTCCCCTCCCGCGCCTGCTTCAAGCGTAAATGGTATGTTGTGGCGCTTCGTGTTGAGTCGCGCTACCACCACCCACAGTCACTGTTGTTATGATGGCTTATGCAGGGGCGCTGGTGGGTGCAGCGGTGGTTGGTTCCTTGCTGGTGGTTTGCTTGTGGCAGGCACTACAACACTCTTCATGTATTAAGACCTGAAGATTGGATGATGCGAGCCACCAAAACTTAGTTACAAAAGTCAAATGCTTCAACATCTTTAAATGTCCAATGGAAAGTGCATTTTTTCCCTTTTCATTCAAAGACGCTATGCAACAATGGGTATGCGCTGGAGCAGGTTACAACTAGCTCCATGTAGCTAACACTACTTTGTAAGCGGCTGCTAGTAGCTACTTACCATAAGTTCTCCTTGCTTCAGTGTAAGTTATTTGAGACTCGTGGCAAGTGATAGCATAGACCATTGTGTATGTGTTCACATCAGCATGCACTTGTGCACAGATGCTGCATGCTGGTTGTAAGACCGCATCATGAGTCCAAGTGATTTGTACTTCTGCACGGTATTTCAAAGATATTCAGGTAAGCCTAGGTTATTAGCTTATCGCATGCAGTAGTGCAAACCGAGCGCAAGACCATGACATTTGCAGTCATGCAACGTGAGCTTTTGTATGGGCCACAAACGGTAACAACCACATTATACTATAATGTGGTTATAATAGTAATGCCGTTTATTGAGTGCGGACTTTTATCGCTATATATCTTTATCTATGCTATGCTTAGCGATCCGCTGCATAGAACGGCGCAATCCTGTCAACAACACACGTCCCTAGGACAATTGTCCTGCTACAGCCTACCATGCAAAATCATACATCTAACGCTGTGCCTATATGAGCGTCCCCCCGCACCTCACCGGCGTGCTCCTTTCTTCATACACCCTCGCGAACAAGCCAAGCAGCCTGCACCGTTGCATGACGCATCGTGTTCAACCGTGTGGCGATAGGCATGCATAATTACTAAACGGTTCCATCAGGGCGTTGAACATGCAAATGACAGAACTTGCTGCATACATATAACCGCTTACCAATGTATAAACCGGCAACATATCCGTATCTTGAGCCACAGTGACTGTAGCAGCATCCAGCTAAGCTACAGTGAAACACACACGATTGGTTTAGGTGTTGGGTTGCCGCATGCCGCGCAATGCATAGACTTCTGTCGTGAACTCCGCTTTATTAACAGCACCGCTGCTGCATGTGTCCACCACCTTCACCACCGCTTGCCGCTGCAACATCAATGACATAGACATATGTTGGCGCTGCTGCAGCAAGTTGTTTCCTCGCGCGATATCATCATGCTCACCTCAGCCGAAAAAACGGCTTGGTAGACAGACCTAAATGAGCCCATGCCAACTTGTCCGTGGCAGCGGCCAGGACCTGCGGCGAAAGCGCCAGGCCGCTGCCGCCAGCCTATAACATTACAAACATCATTATCATCATCATTATCATCATCATCATCAACATAATAATGTGCAATGCCATATTACATGTCAGTTTAAGTTGGCCAGGCATCGACCATTGATTCAATGGCGACGCACAACTCACTATATGAATTTCATGAGTTGACCCATACATTCATATGGTGTAACATGTCTCAGGAGCCGCTAAATAATGAACCGGCAATCAACCTTACTTCAATTGTGTAGTCAGCAAACTTACCTTGTGTTGGGGGAGGTTGATAGAAACAGCGCTGCGTTATTTGCAGCTGCCGTTGTGCGGTCCGGATGGTCAAGTGGCCTATTGGTGGTGTGAAAGGTGCAGCTGGCTCGAGATAAGGTCACAAAACACGGAGCGGCTGTCGGTAACCTGAAGAGCCGCGTCCCATGCTTGTCCTGTTACGTCACAGCATCGTCGCACGCTTGGCGATTCAATGTCCCCTTCAAAGCCAATATAACGATGTCATGGAGATCAGCCGCCTCCATGCATGGATTGCTTCCTTGGTGGTGAAGGGTCAAAGCAGCCTCCTACGCGGTGCCGCTGCGGTCCTCTTTGTTTTGACATCAAGAAGCGTTCACGCCGGTGGTTGCGGCATCGGACGGCGGCGGGGTGCGGGGCAGCGGCCCAAGTGACGTAGTAAGCCAAGCGTGACCAAGTGATTACGTCACTTGAGATATGTGTTACTAATACTAATAGTTTACTCAAAGGTATCAGAGTGCCAAGTGACGCTAGCAGACTGCTCGAGCGACCGCGGCGTCAGCGCCGACGATGGCCAGCGGCAGGATGAGGGGTGTGGCCGGCATGTAGCTGCAGCAGCAGTCTGTGGATGATAATACTTGCGCTCTGTCATCTTTGCAAGCGCTTGCTTGTTTGACGTTCGTCTATACGGTGTAGATCGGTTGTCTTTGCGGGCTGCTGCATGCATTGGGGCCTGGGCCCAAACACACTAGCAGCAGTCGTGACCCGCTGGTTACTATCTAGTGGCTTACGATCACCATGCATTGCAATGTGATGGGCACAAACAGCATGGGTCCAAGAATCATCAACATACAACTACTAGACATATGCATAGTAATCTGCTACGCCAAGTCCAATAAAGTCATGCCCGCCACATCCCCTAACTGTATCGCGAGCTGGCCCGGCGACTCGTGATGGGGCTGCCCGTACAGCACCCGCCGCCACAGCCAAGATAGCGGATGCCTGAGAGCGCTGCAGAACGACGAAAACACGGTGGTTGTAACGATGCTCGTGCTCACATACACAGCACACAAGTCATACAACACATGTGTGCAGCTGAGCACAATCTTCACACCGGAACCTTGCCTTCACTCGCGCACGCACGCACGCGTCGAGCGCGCACACGCACACGAACACTATTACTTCTCACGCCAAGCAAGAACGCAGCAGTGTGCCTTGGACCACAACTCCCTCAAGCATGCACCAGCATACTCACAGCAGAGAGCAGAAAACAAAGTTGGTTGCATTACACAGGGTTTTTCTATTTATACAAGCACTTAGGAAGAAATAGCCTAATTAACAGGCATTTCATTATTCACTACCAAATCTAAAGGCAGGTCCAAGTGCAGGCTCCCCGCCACGCGCGTTGGGCCTTCGGCGGCTGTGTGACTGTGCAGTCCGCGTCACCTGGCACTGCACAGCGCGTGTCCAGTCAGCGGCTGTGTCACAACCGCGTGACAGATGGGTCACGTCGCCGAATTAGCTGCTGTCGAGCAGGTCGCAGGCGAGTCGCGCGCGGCAGCAGGGCAGGCGCCACATGGGCTTAATAAAGCTCATAAAAGCCCTCATCAAGCCAGCAAAAAATGCAAAATAAGTACTTTATGTACAATAAAATACAAAAAATGCCCCAGGCTGTTACACCCCTTCCCCCCCGGGGGAGCTCCGTCCTCGAAGCTGACGACTGCCTCCTCTGGCCTTGTAGTCTTGCAAGACCTGTTTGGCATTGGTAAAGCTCTCCTCGGGCTCGTTTGTCGCCTCGTGCATTGGATAGCCACGCCACTTCACCAAATACTTGCGCACGCCTCGGATCAGATTGTCCGTGACAATTGCTTCCACTTCCCACTCAGCCTCACCTTCACGAACCACATCTAGAGGCGGACGAGCTGGTGGCTCCCCTCGATAACCTTTAAGAAGCGAGACATGAAAAACAGGGTGCACATGCATGGTATTGGGCAGCTCCAGCTTGTAGGCCACCTTCGAGATGACCTTGATCACTTTAAAGGGCCCAAACCATCGCTCACTCAGCTTGCGCACCCCCGTGACCAGCTGCACATGCTTGGTTGAAAGCATTACAAGGTCACCCTCCTCGAACACAACATCCTTGCGACGCGCATCGGCGTATTGCTTTTGCCGGTTTTGCGCCACAAGCAGAGCCTCTCGAGCTGCCTTGGTAATGTCGGCACACCTTTCAAGAAAGCCGTCCACGGCCTCCACATCTGAACTTTGCATGCTAGGCACCCACGCCGTCAATGGCGTCAATGGATGTTGCCCATAGTTCATAAGGAAAGGTGTCACGCCCGTGCTTGCACTCTTGTGGTTGTTAATGGTGAACTCAATCAGCTCCAGCATGTCTCCCCAATTGTCTTGGCGGCTGTTCACATAGCACCGTAGCATGTCTTCGATGACGCGGTTGGCGCGCTCCGTTTGGCCGTCCGTTTCAGGGTGGTACGCGGCGCTGAACTTCAAGCTCGTGCCTAGAGTTGCGTAAAGAGCTCTCCAAAAGTTGCCAGTAAACCGCGGGTCTCTATCACTGATAATGCTTTTTGGAAGGCCATGAGAGCGCACCACATGCTTGATGAACAACTTGGCAGCCTCGGGAGCTGTGCAAGTCTCCGTACATGGCGCCAATCGCACCATTTTGCTAGTCTTGTCCACAAACACCAAGATAGCATCATGCCCTTCACGTGTCCGTGGCAGCCCCGTGATGAAGTCAAGAGTAACTTGCTCCCACTTCGTCAAAGGTATCGGCAATGGTTGGAGCAGCCCACTGGCGCGTTGATTGCTCGCCTTCACCCTTTGACAAGTGTCGCACAATGCCACATAGTCCTTAACGTCACGATGCATCTCCGACCAGAAAAATTTCTGTTTCAACAAGGCTAGTGTCCGTTCCAGCCCTTGATGACCAGCCATTGGCACATCATGCGCTTCCTTCATCAATGCCACGCGCATGTGCGCAATGTTGGGTATGTACATGCGATCGCCATGCCATAGCAGCCCGTCCTTCAATGCCCAAAGGCCGCTATGTTCAGTCCCATTCTCCAACGCCTCAATGGTCTTCTCCCCCACCGCGTCCTCATGCAATAACGCACGGATCTGGTCAAGCCATTTGGGCTGCACTTGCACCACCATTTCAAGCGCGTTGAGTTGACGGCTTAATGCGTCCGGACCTTATTTGAACAGCCCGGCTTGTACTTCACTTCAAAGTCGAAGAGTTGGAAGAATTCGAGCCAATGAGCTTGCCGCCGTGAGAGGTGAGGCTGCGTTTGAAGGTACCTTAATGGCGAGTGGTCCGTCTCAAGTGTGAACCGCTTGCCTTCAAGGAAACAACGCCATTGCCGTAGCGCTAGCACCTGCGCCAGCAATTCCTTCTCATGAACGGGGTAGTTGAGCTCAGCCCCGCTCATCTTCTTGCTGAAATAGGCCACCGGTTGCAAGCCGTTGCCGTGATCCTGCTGCAAAACAGCCCCAATAGCCTTGTCGGACGCATCACACGCCACCACAAAGGGCAATTGCATGTTGGGATGCAGCAGCACGGGAGCCGATGTCAGGGCCTCTTTCAAGTCGGAAAATGCCTTTGTTGCAGCCTCCGACCAGCTCCAAGCCACCCCCTTCCTCAACGATGCCGTCAATGGTGCCGCCAAGTGCGAAAAGCCCTTTACAAACTTACGATAGTAGCCGGCAAGCCCTAGGAACGACATGACACCCTTCACGTCCTTCGGGGCAGCCCAATCGCGCACCGCGGCAAGCTTGCTTGGATCTGCCTTGATTCCTTGCTTGGATACAATGTGGCCAAGGTATTCTACCTCTTCAAGCAAGAAGCGGCACTTGTTGAGCTGAGCAAACAACTTGTGTGTACGTAAACGCTGCATCACCTCGTGTAGCAATGCCACGTGCTCTCTCTTGCTCTTTGTGTACACAAGGATGTCGTCGAGGTACACTAGCACGCCCTTGCCAATCAGATCAGCAAAGACCTCATTCATCAAGGTTTGAAAGGTTGCCGGAGCATTTGTCATGCCAAAGGACATCACCAACCACTCATAGTGGCCATAGCGAGTGTTGAAAGCCGTCTTCTCGACGTCTTCGGGCGCAACACGGATCTAATGGTAGCCACCAGCTAGGTCCAAGCTTGAGAAGAACTCAGCACCCTCGAGCTGCTCCAACAACTCATCAATGCGTGGCAAAGGGAACACATTCTTCTTGGTGATGTTGTTGAGTGGCCGATAGTCGATGCACATGCGCAAGGCTCCGCTCTTCTTACGTACAAATAGGATAGGTGCACCGTAAGGAGACTTGCTGTGCCTGATGTACCCACGTTGTAGAAGGTCCTCGACTTGGCTCCTCGCCTCTTCGAGTTCAGCCGGAGACAACTTGTACACCGGTCGGTACGGCGGCTTGTGCACGCCCTCTATCAGTTCCACACGGTGATCAACACTTCGCGTGGGTGGCAGACCAGCTGGTAGCCCATCCACCATGACGTCTTTGAACTCTTCAAGCAACCTCTGCACCTCGGGGTCCTTCGAACTCTCCGAACCAGTGCCGACCAGCTCCAAGTCCGACTTGGGAGGTGTCTCACGCACCATGCACAGCCATGCATCCTTCACATTGTTCCCGGACCAGATCTGCTCCATCTTGGTCTTAGAAACTTGTGACACCAGCTCTGGAACCCCTCCCCTTGAGCTAGAAGCATGTTGTGGTGCAGCTTGCTGACGCGCCGTCGTGTCGTGCGCGTCACGCGCATGCAGCACATTGCTAGCAGCCTCGACGCAGCTCATACGCTCTTGAACCACACACGCGCCTTGCATTGAAGCATTGAAGCACATCAAAACCTCACCACCAGCTTCCGGGGTAGTGAGCACCCGCTTCCTCCAATCAATGGCGGGGTTATGTGACCAAAGCCAAGGCAGCCCCAAAATGCCATCAAAGCCGTTGTTCAGCTCGATGCAGCAAAACCGTAGGCGATCCTTCATCATCCCCACGTGCATTTCAAGCTCTTTGCTTTGCTTGGAAGCTCCTCCTGCTGGCGCATAGCCGTCCGCTAGAGCCACCGAGCCGGCATTTGCCCATGACAACCACTTGTGCCGACGCGCAACCTCACGACTCATGAAGTTGCTGTTCGCGCCGCAATCCACCAGCATTTTGCACTCCATCCATGGCCCATTGCCCTCACGGATCAGAGCCATGACTCCCAACAGCTGCCTCGCCTTGTCGGGCACTCGAACCATACCGCTTTGCGTTGCCGTTGCGCACATGCCGCCAACCGTCAACAACGCTTCCACGCCAGCCGCTGGACATTCAACATCATAGTGAGGCTGCATCACCACCTCAGCAGGAGCCTCTCCAGCTACTGAGGTGAGCCGTTTCCCGGCTGCAACATCTCCTCCTCCACCATGTTCACGCGTCCACCGCTGCGAGCGTTGCGGGCATGTGCAGCAGACTTTGCCTTATAGATAGGGCAGTTGGAGCGCACGTGATCAGCAGAAGAGCACTCCCAGCACTTCCGAACAGCCTTGGCAGCCTCCCGACCCTTTGGGGCCTTCATAGCAACATGGAGCGCACCCAATTCCATTGGAGTTGGTCCCAAGCCAGCCCCCTGAGCTGCTGCAGCTCCCGAACCAGCCCCAACAGATGCGTATGAGCGATACGAACCTCCACGGAAGTGATTGTAATGTCCACGATCAGTGTTTTTGGCAGCCCCCTTGAAGTACAACACGTCCGTGCGCTCAGCAATGCGAATGGCCTCCGCGAGAGTCTTGGCGTCACGAAGCTCAACTTCCTTGCGACAAAGAGTCTTCAACCCGCGCGTGTAGCGGTCCAGCTGCTCCTCCTCAGTCATGTTCGGTACAGAGAGCACAAGACGCTGAAACGCAGAGGTATAGGCCATCACGGACTGCGTTTGCACAAGCGTAGAGAGCTGGTCGCGTGCCGTCTTCACACTCTCCACCGGTACGAACTGTTTCTTCACCTCAGCAGCCAGCTCAGCCACGGTAGTGAAAGGAACCTCAAGACCAGCTTCCACACGAGCACAACGATGACGCCACCACACAAGTGCAGCTCCCTCAAAGAAAGTAGCAGCCACATCGACACGGAGATGTATAGGTACCTCGGTGAGCTTTAACCATGTCGAAACGGCAAACACCCACTCCTCCACACAGTCACCGTCCCTCTGACCCTTGAATGGCTTTGGTTTTGGTAGCTTCACATGACGAGAGGCTGATGGGGCAACCACAGGAGCTGTAACGGGCGTGGACGCGCGCGCTTGCGCCATGGCTTGTTGAAATTGTGCCGCTTGAGCTTGGGCAGATGCTTGGACACGTTGCAGCTCCTCATGAGCAGCTACCAGCACTTGCTGAAGCTCCACAACACGTGCATCATCCATGGTAGCGTCCATAAACAGAGAAATACCTCACACACCAAAGAGATAGTTAATATCCCCTTAAAACAAGAAACCCAACCCCTCCAAGGGCTCCGATACCACTGTAACGATGCTCGTGCTCACATACACAGCACACAAGTCATACAACACATGTGTGCAGCTGAGCACAATCTTCACACCGGAACCTCGCCTTCACTCGCGCACGCACGCACGCGTCGAGCGCGCACACGCACACGAACACTACTACTTCTCACGCCAAGCAAGAACGCAGCAGTGTGCCTTGGACCACAACTCCCTCAAGCATGCACCAGCATACTCACAGCAGAGAGCAGAAAACAAAGTTGGTTGCATTACACAGGGTTTTTCTATTTATACAAGCACTTAGGAAGAAATAGCCTAATTAACAGGCATTTCATTATTCACTACCAAATCCAAAGGCAGGTCCAAGTGCAGGCTCCCCACCACGCGCGTTGGGCCTTCGGCGGCTGTGTGACTGTGCAGTCCGCGTCACCTGGCACTGCACAGCGCGTGTCCAGTCAGCGGCTGTGTCACAACCGCGTGGCAGGTGGGTCACGTCGCCGAATTAGCTGCTGTCGAGCAGGTCGCAGGCGAGTCGCGCGCGGCAGCAGGGCAGGCGCCACATGGGCTTAATAAAGCTCATAAAAGCCCTCATCAAGCCAGCAAAAAATGCAAAATAAGTACTTTATGTACAATAAAATACAAAAATGCCCCAGGCTGTTACAGTGGTGGAACTAGGCGACCAACCGCTGAACGAAGCGACTCTCCAATTCACGTGCATCAGCCATTCGCTGAGCGCACAAGGACAGCAGGTCGACAGCCAGTGCTCCCAGCCAGCCATGAGTCTCGATGGCTAAACGGATGAATGTGTCGGAATTGGCGTGATCGCGGTACTTGGCCTTCTTCTCGCGCTCCGCTGCCATTACCCCCGCACTCGGACGTGGCCGGCAGGCCGTAACTGTCACGTCCAAGTAAATGCGACTGACACGACCTGACTCGCAAGCCACACTGTCCATACGCCTCCCCTGTTGCTCATTTCCCAACAGTGGTAGTACACCTGTCACCTCACATCTCACGGCGTAGCCCGCCTCCCGTAATAATCGCAGCGAAGGTGTCGCGCAGAGCGTCATGAGTAGCTATGCGGTGCCCGCCCCGCATGCACATAAACAAGTGAGCATCCCTCACACTCAGCAGCCGATGACCACATGCACAGAAACGAATGTGCGCCAGCAGAGGGTGTGGTAAGGCCAAGATGTGACGCACTGCAGTGCGATACTGAGCAGCGGACATGCGCAAGTCGTCTCGCACAAGTACCGCCAACAACCAAGCACCTGCACCAATGCCCGCTGTCAACTGCAACCGGTGCACGTTACTGTGGCCGCTGGCTAGGATGAAGGACGCTCGTGTACTAGCATCAATGCATGAAGCCAGCTTCTGCTGAAGACGTCTACTCTGTGAGGTCGCCAACGCCGCAAATGATGTCTGCTGCAATGAATCTGATGGTAATAAGGATGCAGCGAGGCAAAGGTCGTGATGGATAGGCAAGTCTCCCACAGCAACATGGTCAATAGCAGGCCTCAAACGCTCGTCACAACGCGCAGCCGCCAAGCGCGGACGCATCACACTAGCCACCAACCCCCAACCTCCTATGAACGCCGCCGGTGCAACAGCAGCTGCACGCCGGAGTCCCACACCGCCCAAGGTCACAGGTAACAATAATTGGAGGAGCGCACTTTCGGACATATCGAGCGGGGCTGGCGCGTGCATCAGCATCAAGAAAGCGTTGCAAATAGTGGTATTAAACTCGAACGACTGCGCAATGAAGGCCGGAGTGGGAGCCACCGTGCGTATGAGGTACGAGGGGCGTGCGGCGACACAGTGTGTAAAAATCAATGAGGCCACCTGTGTGTCACGCATGCGGAGCAGCGCAGAAACGATGGCTGTCGCGTTCGACACGACAGCTGTCGTTTCTTTGTTTGCTGACAAAACTCCACAACTGAAGATGGTGACCCCACAAGTATACCTAATGGATGAAAGCCATCAGACTCCACGCACACTGTTGATGGGAACACGCTCGGAATCGCCGACTCACTGAAAAGCAGTGACTTGTCCCACCGCACCATTACACCAACAGCAGCAAGCGCAGCGCACACAGCCTCCGCCGCCTCAGCCACGTCAGATGGAGGCCCCCATGAAGAAGCTGTCATCCGCATCGGCACCGCCACATTGGGGAAGCGAGCGATGGTCCGAGTCACAACATCGGTGTCATCCGCATACAACAACCCTGCTAATGAATCCCCCTGCCGAGTGCCAGTGCACGAATCAATGCGCTCAACACCGGTCCCCCTGGAGTAAAATAATGCCGTCGGGGAACTGTAAAACTGCCTCAGGAATGGGATCAGACGCGCAAAGGGACTCGTGCGCAGCAGCACGAACATAGCCGTCCGGTCAACCGTGTAGAATGCATTGGCGATGTCAAGTTGAAAGCCCACATGATGTGGATGCGCCTGCAGATAGGTGCGAACGCTTTGGGCCACAATCTCAGAGCCACCCTTGGTTGCCACGCCAAACTGCCATGGCTTCAAGTGGGTGCAAGCCACATCATGAATAGCAGCAGACAATGAGCGCCCCACCATCTCCTCTGCAAAGTGTCACCGATGGCAATGGGACGGACACCACCGGCAGACTTCTGTAATGCCAGAAGTCTGCACGCTGCCATTGAAGAGGCTATGACAGACGGCATGCGCCCTGCAGCAATCAACGAACGAACACACGTGGTGCAATGCAGCCAGTGAAGCACTGTGACCATCCAGGAACAACTGTCTGAGGTGATCGTAAGACATGCCAGAGGGTCCCGCCGCTGCCTTGCGTGGTGCGGTTGCCAAAGCCGTGCGAAACCCTGATAAGTCCAACTCCACGGGCTCATCGGGCAGGCAAGAAGGCAACCAGTCAGGCAACACGGTGAAAGCCGAAGGATGAAGACGTCGAAGTTCAGCAATGGTGTGGTCAGTGTCTGGTGCTGGTGGAGAAGGAGTCAGTGCTGCACATGCTCGACGCAACTCCCCTGCTCTGCCCAACATCTCCGCGCACAAGATGGCAGCATCAGCAGCTGCCTGTTGTTGCCGTTGGCGTGGATGTGATGCAGCATATGTTGCTGCTGCGTGCCTGTCCTTCAACAATGACTCCTCTCCCATCATGAACCTCTTTGCTCGTTGCAACGCGCGAATGGCTTGACCATGTGACCATGCTCCAGCTCGTGCCAACGGGGACAATAATAGTCGAGGCCACATCAGCAGCAACGTCCAGCCGGTGGCGTCGTTGGCATCACAACCAATGCGGTGTGTACAAACGGATAGTGCGCGCGCAAGGTCCATGCGTGCAGCATAGGGGATATGACTGATGAAGCCGACCACCATCTGGCTTCAACTCATGCAGCAAGTCAACGGTGGTCAACCAGTCCCATGCTGCAATCGGGATGTGCTGGTTGACAGGTGCTGACTGAGGCATCTGCTGTGTGCTCACAAGATGACGACGCACATCGTTACGTGAGCAAGCGCGATGGTGTGCGTGAATGCCACGAGAAGTGAAACACTCCCCACACATGTCACAACGCTGATCACGGGCTGCTGTGGCACGCTGAGCAATGGCCCTGAACATGGGGCTGAACAACAGGAGCATGGACTGGTGTTGATGGACCAGCATGTGGATGTGCTACATGTTGCTCACTTGCATTGTTGCCATTAACTGCTGGCGTGAGTTGCTGCACTGCAGCCTCCGTTGATGACGGTGACATCATCAACAAGCTGGACTGCATCACCTTGACGCCAAGGACGCCGTATGAAGGACTGCAGCCGCTCTGAAGCTGCTGCACTAAAGGACGTGTGACTGGTGTTGGCACTGGAACTGCTGACTTCGTCGTCAAAATCCGCCGCTGCGTCCTGGAAGATGTCGCTGCTTACGCCACCAGCAGCAAAGGACGCGTCGCTCGCTGTGACAGACGCGTGGTGCTGGCCGCCGCCATCTTCAGCATGTTCACCCCCAAGACCTCCCCTTGCGCTGCGAGCAGCCTGGCCCGGAGCTTGAGGAGCACGTGACCTCAATCTGGTTGCGAGTTGCAAACCAGGTCGAGGTCTGCCGCCGCTGCTGCCGTTGGTAGCACTGCCGCCTCCACCTCCACGTGGACTAGCGGCATGCACAGGTGCTCTAGGCCTCACGGCACCGGAGACTCTCCTAACTACCGCACTGTAGCTACAGTGCTCGTCACCCTCCAGGCTACTATAGTAGCCTGGAGGGTGACGAGCACGCCGCCCATACCCTCCGGCAGAGTCCACAGGTGCACTCATATTGCGTGGTGTCTTTGCAGGAGTGGACGTATGGCTGGCGTTCCGTGCAAGTGAGCAGCATGCCGCGGTGTGTGCGATGCTGTTACTAGCCCTCCTCACGTTCAGCACCATTCCCAGGTGTGAGCAGTCACTGCCACCAACATGTACTGCATTTGACATTGTCAACCCAAATGGCACACACCAAGTAGATTCGAAGCTGTGTGGTGGTGTGCTTCACTGATGACAAGCTGACGATCAGTCTTGCACTGACCTTGCATCTGTCATCGTAACGATGTGTCGCGATGCAGCGCGCAAGCGCAAGACTGCCCAAGTGGCTGCACCTTGTCGACAACCAGACGCAAATGCTACCCGTTCAATTTGACTACATCAACGTTTGAATCTGCAGACACGAACAGCGCTCTCTACCTCCCTCTAGAGATCTGTACTGCCCTCCCTTCCACTTTTGTACCCTCCCCAACCTCGCGCGGGCATACTTGTATTCAGCTCACAGCAACACACTGCCACACGCTCAGGCATTTGCAATCCGAGGCGCCACAGTGGCCTTCCCAACCAGCGCGGAGGAAGATGCTCAGCTGGTGGCCTTGTCCTATGGTCAGGTACAATTGTGTTCTAGGTCCAAAAGTCGCATAGTTGCAGCTGCCACATGCCTGCAATTCGGGAATCTGGGGTTGGTTGCATGCAAGGCATTACTTACGCTCTGATCATGAGGTCGCATATGTATTCACAACGACCTACTGTTAAACTTTAAAATTTGGGTGCAGGCAATTTGGATTGGAGTCTCTCAGAATGGGACCTGTTCTGCTGGCGGGTACGCTTTGCAGCTTCGCGTCACAGATGATCTTGACATGATGTAGAGCCACACTCACAGTCTTGACCGTGAACAATGATGATAATGTGCATTTCTTGGGCCAAGCCACAAGCCAGAGCCCAAGGCCAGCAAGGGCGGGCTCCCAACCCCAAACCAACCAGCGACCGACCAACACACGCATTCATCATCACCAACAGCGAATAACATACGTTGTTAGGAATCGCAAGTGCAGCAATTGACGCTATTGTGTCTTGTCTTTCAGTCTCTGTGCCAACAGATGCGTCTGCACCAGCTGCCCAACATGCAGGTGAGAGGATGTACACACACGTCCTGACATACTTTGCGCCATATGCATGCACTTGGATACACTCCATCTCACACGATGGTAATGACGGACACGATAACCCTTAAAAAGCTTCTTGAAGTCTCTGCTGCGGAGCGGAAGCACATCGATGCAATGTTGATGGCGTCTTGCTTTCATGAGATGCACAGGCATGCATGTGTGTGGGCCAACATGGATGAATCCTATGCGTTGAGCGAGGTGCAGCATGCATATGTCTGCGCAAGCCCAGCCATCATCATGATGTTTTGTGCGTGCCTCCCGCACCACATCACAATCTCCGCACAGACCGTGAGAGACAAGGCGACGACGTGCCGCGAGTGCGAGTGCGCGTGCGACTTCCGACAGTACCCCAACGGCGGTGTACTCACGTACACCAACTAGACTGGCGATTGCTCTGGGGTGTTTTTCCCCGACAACACGGGCTGTGATTCCCACGAGTGGGTGGTGCTTATTACGTGGGCTGCTGGTGGCTGGAACGACATCGCTAACAATGGCAATTCTGACAGATTGTTGGTGAATGTTGGTGAATGTGAGTGCCCTCCATGCCCTCCTTTCACACTGTCACTTTACCCGTCATGTACCACCAGGGTTACGCGAGTCATATGCGCATGCATACGGGAACATTGTTTGCGTAGTGTGAATGTGTGCATTAACACCTGCCGACATTGATTACAGGACACTGCTTGCGCTTGTACGGTCTGTGCACGCTCACCATTTGTGTGCTTTGCCGTGTACCAGTGCAGCTCCCCTCAACCCCACCACCACCGGTTGCCCCTGCACCCGTACCAGTGCCCCCACCCCTCCCAACCCCCCAAGCACCTGATGCCTCCAATGCTCCTACCCCTGCACAACCTGCAAGTTCAAAGGGGGGAGGGGGCAGTGGCGCAACCATCGCCGTGGCCGTAGTTGTGCCACTCCTTGTGGTTGTGTGCATCGTCGCAGCTGCCGCACTGCTGTACTGCTATTGGTGGAAGCCGTGTAACCGCACACGCATGCGCACGCCTCCTCCTCCTTCTGCAGCTGACTCCTTCCGCTCCCCAAAGTATGCACGAGGGCAGGAGACCGGCGCAATTAACATTGTTGTGACCAACGCGAGCGCTCCATACGGTTATGCGCACCCAAAAGGTGACTCACTCGGAGTGCATGCCGAGCAGCAACATATACTGGTGCCAGAACTCATGCATAGTACCAACCCCCCTCCCTAAGTCTTTCTCTCTGGCAGCAGGGTCGCTGCCAGATGATGCCGTTATTGTTGTTTGCGTCGGCTGTCAAGACCGGCAGCTGTCGCGCATTGCTTCAGCTGCAGGCAACTTTGGCCCCTTCGTGGGCAGCCTGAAAGGTTCTCGGCCACTCTTACCTGGACAAGTTGGGCTGCGAGTCAGTCACTTCACGAGCTCCAAGAGCTGGTGCCCCCCC
>RHPI01002264.1:339559-358169 GCA_009103225.1 Chlorokybus atmophyticus
CGTACTGCTTCTGCCCCCCCCCGCCTTGTTCGCTGGATGACAAGCGGCGCAGCCCTCATGGCAGCCTTGGGGCTGTCAACCAAGCACCTACCAACGCACTGGAGACGCATCTTCCAGTCTTGGATGGCAGTCCGCCCCTCCCAACCCCTTGAGCCGGACTCCTACGATGCAGTTCGCCGTCAACCCCTTGTTTTGAATTCCAGCATCATCACTGAGCAGGATGTGGTGCTGGTCTCCACTAGTTCCTCACGTGCATAGTGGCGACAATGGGTGACGGTGGAGTTCCTTACAATCCGCTACATCTGGAGCCCCATCCGGCGTCAACTTGATTCTCCATAGGATGTGCACAGGTGGCTCCCGCACTCCTCCCTTCAACAGGCACAATCTCAACTTCAACTTCTCATCAACTACATCCCGCCATCATGGCGCCAGCTCCTCTCCGAGGGAGTGAGCTCCCCCCACCCGGGAGAATGGTGGGGAGTTCCCGACCCCTCCTCACGCATCTTCCGAGCTATCTACGTTGAGCACACCTTTCACCAACGCAGCACGGGCATCTCCTTTCAATTGATAGAAGATGAAGCCGATACTCTCTCCTCTCCATCTCCCGGCACCCTCCTCAACAACTATCTGGTTCGCCTGCGCATGCTCCCACCCCCACAACGCTGGCGCTCTCTCTCCACAACGCCTCAACCCAGCCCACTTGTGGACCCGTTACTCGTTCTTAATACACACCCCTTGACTTGTGTGGAAAAAAAAAAGCACTCCTATAAGAAGTAGCATGAGGGCGTGCTACATGGGGGAAGTGTGTTACGGCAGCCAGGGAGCTGGGCGTGATATATTAAAATAGAAATAGCCATAATTACCACCATGGTCTTTCATGGCTTAGATGGCCGGACCCTTACCGTTACACCAGCCGTGGACGTGCACAATGTCCGTGGCTGATGTGTTTATATACTTGGGCGCTTAACATAAGGTCCAAGTGTTGACGTGGCAGCCCTTGACATGAGTCATGGTCAATGCGACCATGAAAACGCAAGTAGCCTTGGACTTGGATGTTCACGGTCGAAGAGCAGCAAAGTGGGGGTGTATGAACAGCCTCAACTTTGCAAGTTGTAAGGCAGCTCAGCATGTGCATACTCGACTCTTGTGTGTGGGGTGCTTTATCTGGTTGTTCTTGCGGCTGTCCCCCTCACCCCATATCGGGTGTGATGTCCGTTGAGCTTTAAAGGTGTGTGAGGTGTACTTGAGTGTGTCCACGGTGTGGTGCAGAGACTTCCCATACAAGGTGCTATACCGTTGGTGTTGGGACTTCTACATGTAAGTCCCAATAGCTTGTGCATAAATTTGCCAAGCCGTAAAAAAAGTAAGTGGTATATATATACGTTACCACACTCAGCAAATGATGCAATCTAAGCCCTTTCCATGCACTTGACCATTGATGTTGCATTTGCAAACAACCGTTAATGTGGCAAGGCAGCGGCCGATCCGCAGCTCATGACTTTACCAACCCCAAATGATATCAAAGACCAACGCGCCAATCCAATCCTTTGCAGTTCGACCCCTGAAAGATGTAGTAGCACCTCCCAACATAATCAAGCGAATGTCCACCGGCTGCCTTGGTATGCCTTGCACGTTCTTTACGGTCCCCTCCGAGCATGGCTTCCACTCCTCGGGGCTAAGTCCCATGCCTTTCATAGCTCAGCAGAGTCTAGCACCAAAAATGACATGTTGTGCACCTGTATCCACTAAGACAACACCTGGCACGAAGCCTTTGATGTCCAGCTAAGCTATAGGCTGTCTCCGACGTCTAGCTAAATTATAGGTTAATGTGCCCCCCGAGGTTGTTCATCATTGCCACATGTGGCGAAATCTAATCTCTCCGGCCCAGTGGCGGGAAGCAGTGCCAGCATCCCTCCTACACTCCCTACACCTTGTGAGCTATACTCAGCTGATTGTCAGTATGTAAGCTTAGTTGTCTAGCTTACAGCCAAAGCTTTCCAACAAGCTAAGCCACGCCTCATAAGGCTAAGTATACGCGGAGTTCTCGCCGTTCTCCCAAGGCGTTGGTTGCGTCAGGCTGCGTCATCCTCATGACGAGCAAGTCCGGAGTCTCCTGCTTGGTCATACTCCGCGTAGTTGACTCGATATCTGTTACAGACTCATGACTGATCAATGTCAGCTCATACTAATAGCAGTATCTTTAAGGCTCATGCCTTAGCCAATTCACAAGCTGACTGGACGGAGCAGTGTGCAAGACATGCTCATGCTAACAGCAATTTGCTGTTCCAGCTGATCACCTCACCACCAAGCTTGTACACATAGCCAGTAGTTGACCTCCGTGTATCAGCATAAGCAGCGTAGTCTGCATAACAGTAGCCCTGCAGTTCTACACTGCCCTGACCATACTTGATGCCCATTGCCGCTGTTGTCTACAGATAGCGCAGCACTCCCTTTGGTGCCAACCAATGCTGCATCGTCGAGGCTGACATGTAGCGTGCTAACTGTCCCACATCATGTGCAATGTCGAGTCTTGATGCCGCTGACAAGTAGAGAAGGCTTCCAGCAAGCTCACAGTAGGGATACCTCCGCTTGTCTAACTCCTCATCACTGTCTCCGGCTCTGACCAACTCGGCTCTCACGCTCAGGGTAATTCTCTTAATTTGACGTTATTCAGACCAACTTTTGCCACCAATTGCTTCACCATCTGCTCATGGGTGATGCAGATGATTCCTGTAGCCCTGTTCCTTGTGAAAACTGTACTAAGGAAGTATGTGGTCTCGCCTAGATCTCTGCACTCGAATGCAGTCTTCAGCTGAGTCTTCACTCGCTGAACGTCTGACATTCCTGCTTTCGCAATCAAAATGTCATCCACGAACACCACCAACCACATCCTCTTGTTCTATCACGGGAACAAGAGGATGTTTCTTCAGCTCCTTGCAAAGTCTTGCATGCCACACTCTTTGTGCTTGCTTCAGCCCGTACAATGCCTTGACCAGCCTACATACAATACCCGATGGTCCCTCCTGATACCCTTTTGGTTGCTGAATATAGAAACTCCTCCTCCAGCTCACCATACAAACAGGTTGTGTTGACATCAAGGTGATGAAACTTCAGGTTGTCCACAGCAACAACTGCCACCATAGCTCTGAAAGTTGCCAACTTCCCAGCTGGAGCACATACATCATTGAAGTCAACTCCTAGCTGTTGCAAAAATCCCTTGGCAACGAGCCTGGCCTTGTATCTCTCAATGTTGCCATGACCATCTTCCTTCACCTTATACACCCACTTGACAGGGATGGGCTTGTTCCTAGGGGGGGAACCTCCAGCTCCCAAGTACCGCTGGCATGCAACGATGCAACTTCTTCATCCATTGCCTTGCGCCATTGCCCAGATTCAGCTGCTCGGAGTGCTTCTTTATGCGTTGCAGGCTCCGTTTCTTATACACCGGAACTTGCCAAATATCACTCTACATGAAACCAATCAGGCTACTTCCTCTCACGCCATGGATATGCTCGCTGGCTGTTTTATTGCTGACCATGTTGCTAATGATGTCTTTGTCCACCACCTGCTGCAGCACTGCTCCTTATTCTAGGGTTGAGCTCCCTTTCCTCTGAATCACTTCTACCCCAGTAAGGCATAGTGTCTTTAATGCTGTATTCAGGGTGATGCTGACCTTCATCTTCGTCAACAGAGCTGTCACTGTGGTTGGGGCTCTTCTGCTGCTGTGCTCCCACGCCTTTATGGACGACAACATCTCTAATGGTGATGATCTTTTTGGTCTCGTCCACCAACACTCTGTATGCCTTTGAGCCTGGTTCATACCCAAGGAAAATACCCTTCTGGCTAACAGGTTTCAATTTTTTCCTTTTGCTTGGGTACTAGCACATACGCAGTGCAGCTAAACACCCGCATATTGCTTACATGAGAAGCCTGCTTATGGAACCACTCCCACGAAGTCTTTGACCCAGAGCACGTACATGTGACCTGTTCGTGATGTAGTTGGCTGTCAGGACCGCCTCTGCCCACCAGCAATACTCCAGCTTGGCATCACTGATCATCGCTCTCACTCTCTTCATTAGAGTCAAGTTGAGCCTCTCTACTGCGCCATTCTGCTATGGAGTGTAAGGAGCAGTTGTCTGATGAACAATGCCTTGTGCAGACCAGAAGGATGCCAACTCCTTATTCAAAAGTTCTCCTCCCCTGTCACTGCGCACTATCTTCACACTGTGCTTTAATTGCGTCATCATCAAGAGCAATACCTCCTTCACCACAGCCGGCTACAGCAGACTTCAACTTTACGGGACGCACAATGGACAGCTTTGAGAAGTTGACAAGGAAGGTTGCAATGTACGCAGCTCCCCCCTTTAACTTCTCAGACAGTGGACCACACACATCTGTGTGCACTAGCTGTCCCACGTGCTCGATGACATTCTCTGGACTTAAAAAGGGCTGCCTATGCATCTTGGACAACAGACAAGGCTCACACAACAATCCCCTGGCTTCCTTGACCCGCTGCTTAGTCACATTGATGCCTTTAACCAAATCTTCAGCAATCAGCCTCCTGAGGTTGTCATAGCTTCGATGACCATATCTTTTATGCTAAAGCTCAGCTAATTTCGCTGTTGTAGCCACCAACGTAATATCAGACTCTGCCTCTTCTATCTTATAGAGACCTCTAGATTGTTTCCTTGCAGGCAAGCAGAGCTTGCCATAGAACTGCAACCAGCACTTGTCTCCTTCGCTAGATAGTTTGGCACCTGCCATCAGAGCACTCCGAACAGAGAAGAGGCTTACTTGTACACCAGATACATGAAGGACCGACTTTAACTCCACCCTTTGTACACCTTCTCCAACCTTGCACTGAAGCACAACACTGCATGCACCCTTCACGTTTAGAGTATGTCCCAAGGCTTCCAGCGTGCGAGGTATCACTTGAGCCTTGTACTCGTGAAGTAGACCAGCATCAAAAGTAAGATGCTGAGTGTAGCCAGAATTGAACACCCACCTAGGACATTGTCTGCTTGTGAATGCTGTCAAGGCTACTGCACCTCCACCACCACCATTGTTTTGCCCTCCAGAAGTATTGCCCTTCCCAGCCTTCTTCTCCTTCAGCTGCGGACAATCCCTTTTAAGATGACCTTCCTGCTTGCACTGGTAACACTGGCCTTTAATGGGCTTCTTCTTCTTCTTCTGTTCTCCCTTGCCACCACCACTGCTGCCACCATAGTTGCTGTTGCTGGAGTTGCCCTTGCTGCTAGTTGCATCTCCAGTGATTCTCCATCTCGCTGCATAGGCGCTGGCATCACCATCAGCATTGTTGCTCCTAATCCTGGACTTTGTCTTCAGCAGCACAGGCAAAATCTCACTCAGTTTCAACCTTGATGATGCACTCCTTTCTTCCAGCATAATGACCACAACTTCATGCTCTCTAGGCAGCTGTGACGGTGCTCGTGCCTTGCTACCTGTGAGTTGGTCCAATCCACAACCCTCTCACCAAGGCACAGTATTCACACCGGAACCTTGCCCCCTTCGCCAAGCACACACACGCGCCCCGCCACTCGCGTACGCACGCGCATGCGCTCGAAGCTACACACCGACTTGTGTAGCGCCTTGGATCGTCACACAAGCAAGCACACACCAGTGGCCACACGCTAGCAACCCCTGCTAACCACCACCAAGCTTGCACACCAGAAACTAGGGAGCTAAAGGTTGTATTGCAAATTGTAGGATGTCACTTTTATACCTACCAGTCTGCACATGCTACTGTCTAGACGACTCTAGCGCTAGACGGAACTAGAAGCTAAGATATTCTTGCAGAATCTTGTAGTACACTTCTAGACCTGTCCAACGCACCAAAGATCTCCTAATTTGCTGCTCATATGGTCAAGTTATACTACTTGGCGCCAGGCCCTTCCAGAAATCTGGTCGAGCCCTTCTCGACTGGCCCTCCGTTTTCTGGCACCTTCCGGACTGGTCTTGAGGCCCCGGTCGATATCCGCGCGCAGACTCATAACTCGCCGATATCCGCCACAAGTCATAAAAAACATGTACCTTACAAATAAGGCCTAAAATGGCCATGAAAATCACCAAATTTGGCCTTGACTGTTACATTCCTCCCCCCCTAGGTGAGCTTCGTCCTCGAAGCTCGCGAGGTTGTCGTCGAGCAAGATAGTCACGCACAACGTCTTGGGCGTTAGTCAAGTGTGCCTCTGGTTCCCAGGATGCTTCATGCAACGGATAGCCCTTCCATTTCACTAAGAACTTGCATACGCCATGCACAAACTTCTCACCAAGGATGTCTTCTACCTCCCACTCTGGTTCACCATCCGTGCCAACTTCGGGGGGCGGCCTTTCTGGCGGTTGTCCTCGATATGCTTTCAAAAGGGAGACGTGAAAAACGGGGTGCACACGCATGGTGTCGGGTAGCTCCAGCTTGTACGCCACGTCCGAGATAACTTTGTTGACATTGAATGGTCCCAACCAGCGTTCATTCAGCTTGCGAACTCCCGTACGCACCTGGACGTGCTTCGCGGAGAGTAACACAATGTCGCCTTCATGAAATGTGAGGTGTCGGCGATGCGCGTCCGCGTACTGCTTCTGCCAATTTTGTGCCACCAATAGCGCCTCCCTAGCTGCCTTGTTAATGTCCGCGCACTTTGTAAGGAAGTCATTAGCTGCCTCCACACGCACGTCATGTCATCGCGGTGTTCATGCCGTCAACGGTGTCAATGGATGTTGCCCGTGGTTCATAAGGAAGGGAGTGACACCTGTGCTTGCGTTGTGGTGGTTGTTGATCGCAAACTCAACCAACTCAAGCAGCTCCGCCCAATCGTCTTGTCGCGCGTTAACGTAGCATGTCCTCGATCACACGGTTGGCCCGCTCCGTTTGCCCATCAGTTTGCTGGTGGAATGCCGTGCTAAACTTCAGTGTGGTACCCAGTGCACTATGCAGCGCCTCCCCAAACTTACTTGTAAAGCGCGGGTCGCGATCACTCACAATGCTTCGTGGTAATCCATGAGAACGAAATACATGCTTCACAAACAAGCGTGCTGCCTCCAATGCCGTGCAAGACTCACTACACGGTGCCAAGCGTACCATTTTGCTGGTTTTATCGACGAACACAAGTATAGCGTCGTACCCTTCTTTTGTCTTTGGTAGCCCCGTGATAAAGTCCATGGTAACTTGCTCCCACTTGGACAACGTCACAGGGAGAGGTTGCAGCAACCCACCTGGCTTTTGGTTGCTTGCCTTCACCCTTTGGCATGCGTCGCACAACGCCACGTAGTCGCGCATATCGCGATGCATCTCCCGCCAGTAAAAACGCTGTTTTAAGCTTGCCAAAGTCCTTTCCAACCCTTGGTGACCAGCACTGGGCACGTCATGAGCTTCCTTCAGCAACTTCACACGGATATGCGCGACGTTGGGGATGTACAAGCGCCCGTGGTGCCACAGCAGCCCGTCGCGCATTGAACAGTGCCCACTTGTGTCCGTAGCTGCATTTTCCAGCTCTTGCAACACTTTCATACCCTCCGTGTCTTCACGAAGCACTTGCCGAATCTGGTCGGTCCACTCGGGCTGCACTTGAGCGAGTGCCTCAATTGCATTAAGCCGGCTCTGCGCGTCAGCAACACCATTTGAGGTACCGGGCTTGTACTTGATATCGAAGTTAAAAAGTTGAAAGAACTCAAGCCGTCGAGCTTGTCTGCAACAGATGAGGTTGTGTTTGTAAGTACCTCAGTGGAGAGTGATCCGTCTCAAGCACGAACTTTTTGCCTTCCAAGAAACAACGCCATTGTCGTAGCGTCATGACTTGCGCAAAAAGTTCCTTCTCGTGCACGGGGTAATTCAGCTCCGCACCACTCATCTTCTTGCTGAAGAATGCTACAGGTTGAAAGCCGTTGCCATGGTCTTGCTGCAAAACAGCTCCTACGGCTGTGTCGGACGCGTCGCAAGCCAAAATAAATGTCTTTTCCATGTCGGGGTGAGCCAGTACAAGTGCCTCCGTCATCGCCTTCTTCAACGCAGCAAATGCATGTTCCTCTGTTGCTGACCAGCTCCAAGGCTTTCCCTTCTTGAGTAGGGCAGTCAAGGGAGCAGCTATGCGCGAAAACCCCATGATAAACTTGCGATAATACCCCGCAAGGCCTAAAAAGGACATCACCTCCTTTACGTTGGTTGGGGAAGCCCACTCGCGCACCACCTGCACTTTGTTGAGGTCCGGCTTGATGCCTTCATGCGACACGATGTGGCCTAAATACTCCACCTCTCGAAGCAAGAATTTGCACTTTTGTAGCTGGGCGTACAACTTGTGTTCGCGCAAACGCTGCAACACGCGCCGTAGAAGTGCCACGTGCTCTTCCTTTGTTTTCGCGTACACCAAAATGTCGTCGAGATACGCGAGGATTCCCTTACCAATCAAGTCAGCAAAAACGCTGTTCATAAGCATTTGAAATGTTGCCGGTGCGTTCGTAAGTCCGAAGGACATGACCAACCACTCGTAGTGCCCATAACGTGTGTTAAAAGCTGTTTTCTCCACATCCTCGGGCGCGATGCGGATTTGGAGATAACCTCCAGCAAGATCAAGTGTTGTGAAGTACTGCGCACCTTGCAATTGCTCCAGCAACTCGTCGATACGTGGGAGTGGAAAGCAATTCTTCGTCGTGATGTTGTTGAGAGCTCGGTAGTCGACACACATGCGCAAGCTCCCGTTCTTCTTTCGTACAAACAAAATAGGTGCACCATAGAGGGACTTACTAGGCCTGATGTAGCCTCTTTTCAGCAAGTCCGCCACCTGCCTCTCGGCCTCTTCCAGCTCCAAAGGTGACAACTTGTATACGGGTCAATACGGTGGCTTGTGCACGCCCTCAATCAGCTCCACACGGTGGTCTACGCTCCGTAGAGGGTGGTAGACCAGATGGAAGTCCGTCCACCATGATATCTTGGTATTCTTTAACAAGTTTACACACCTCGGGGGCCATTGTAGCCGTTTTAACATCGTCACTCAGCTCTGGTGCTGACTTTGCAGTGTTTTCGCGCACCACGCACAACCATGCAGCCTTTGCCTTCCGTGGAGACAATAACTTCCTCAATTGCACATAAGAGATCTGGGCAATTGTCGTACCACCTGATTGTGCGTGCCGCGCCTCGATGACGTCCGATGCAGCTTGAATGGATTCTCCACCATTTCGTTCGATGGTGAGCGCGCGCTTCCCATAATTGATGGATGGATTATGTTGCCATAGCCACGGTAGTCCCAATATACCGTACAACCCGTTCCGTAGGGTGATGCAGCAAAATCGCATATTCTTCTTCATCTTCCCAATGCGAACGCACAACTCTTTGGTCATAAACGCAGCAGCGCCATCACCTCCAGAGGGTTGCTCTCCATCAGCGAGCTTCACTTCACCTCCTCATTATGACGAAAGCCAACCGTAACGCCGCGCAAAATCAATACTCATAAAGTTGCTGTTGGCACCGGTATCAATCATGAGCTTACACTCTCTCCATCGTCCTTGGTCATCGCAAATGTGTGCTCGAAGCCCGAAGTACTTTGTTGTCTCCTCTTTTGCATAACTCACCACCATTGGCGCGTTCAAAGCCATCTCCTCTTGCTTCTTTAATGGAAATGTCACAGCATCCGTCCGTGCATGAGGCTCCTTCCTATCCCCAGCAGTAGCCTCCTCACCTACTGGGGGAAGTCGTTTTTCTGCTCCACGCCATTTTGCTCCATGGTGTTGACGCGACGATCACGGCGAGGGTTGCCATCCAGTGTTGGCCTTTGCGTGCTTCGTTTGGGGCATCCGTACGCCAAATGCTCCGTCGACCCACACGCATAACACTTGCGCACACCTTTACCTCTTTCACCACGTCCGCCGTGCTTCGCCTCACTTCCATGCGTGTGTATGGCACCCACCTCCATTGGTGCAGGCCCAGAGTCAGCTCCACCTCCATTGGCAAGTACTAAACTTGGTTCTCCTCGTCTCCATGCATGTTGAAAGCCTCCCCGGGGCTAATCACCATGCCTTTGCCTCCAGTTAGTGTTTCTTGTGGTGGACTTGAAGTACAACGCGTCCAGACGCTCCGCGATGCGTATAGCCTCCGCGAGTGTCTTCGAGTCCCGTAGCTCCACTTCTTTACGCCCAAAGGTTTTAACCCACATGTATACCTGTCCAGCTGCTCCTCTTCGGTCATATTGGGTATGGACATCACCAATCGCTGAAACGCGGCCGTGTACGCCATCACCGACCCCATTTGCACAAGGGCTGCAAGTTTGTCGCGTGCGGCCTTCACGCTCTCAACGGGAACAAATTGATGCCTGACCTCCAGTGCCAACTCTTCCATGGTGGTCAATGGTAGCGCCAAACCGTTTGCAACACGCGTACATCGATGCCTCCACCACACAAGTGCTGCACCTTCAAGCTATGTCGCTGCAACATCCACGTGCAGATGCGTGGGCACCTCCGTGAGCTTCAACCAAGACGATACTTGAAAACTCCATTCATCCACTGCATCTCCATCACGTTGACCCCTGAATGGCTTGGGCTTTGGCACCTTCACATGCACGCGCGAGCTTGATGCCATGGGAATTTGTACACGCGCCATCGCATGCTCATCGCCTCGCGTTGTGCTTGTGCCGCCGCTTGCGTGTGATGAAGCTCTTCTCTTAATGCTAAGATGGCAGCTTGAAGCTCTTCCATGCGAGCATCCTCCATCTCCACTAACACACTACACTCCGCTTCTGAATGAAAAGTGTAAACGCCCACACACTTCCTCTCTCACCTTCGTAAACCGTGCTCCGATACCAGTTGTGACGGTGCTCGTGCCTTGCTACCTGTTAGTTGGTCCAATCCACAACCCTCTCACCAAGGCAGCGTATTCACACCGGAACCTTGCCCCCTCTGCCAAGCACACACACGCGCCCCGCCACTCGCGTACGCACGCGCATGCGCTCGAAGCTACACACCGACTTGTGTAGCGCCTTGGATCGTCACACAAGCAAGCACACACCAGTGGCCACACGCTAGCAACCCCTGCTAACCACCACCAAGCTTGCACACCAGAAACTAGGGAGCTAAAGGTTGTATTGCAAATTGTAGGATGTCACTTTTATACCTACCAGTCTGCACATGCTACTGTCTAGACGACTCTAGCGCTAGACGGAACTAGAAGCTAAGATATTCTTGCAGAATCTTGTAGTACACTTCTAGACCTGTCCAACGCACCAAAGATCTCCTAATTTGCTGCTCATATGGTCAAGTTATACTTCTTGGCGCCAGGCCCTTCCAGAAATCTGGTCGAGCCCTTCTCGACTGGCCCTCCGTTTTTTGGCACCTTCCGGACTGGTCTTGGGGCCCCGGTCGATATCCGCGGCAGACTCATAACTCGCCGATATCCGCCACAAGTCATTAAAAACATGTACCTTACAAATAAGACCTAAAATGGCCATGAAAATCACCAAATTTGGCCTTGACTGTTACAGCAGCCCAGACAGCACACTCAGACACATATCGTCATCTGCGATAGTCTCTCCAATAGAGGTCAAATCATTCTTGATGTTGTGCACGTCATATATCCTCTGTAACTGTCTATAAACATAGCTTTCTCATACTATTGAATGCTTGCTTGAGCTCAATCTTACGACCAACAGAGCGTGTGGAAAATAAATGTTCCAATGCTTCCCATGCAGCTTTGGCATCAGAACATGACTACAACATTGGCCTATGAAACGGCTCGACATGCATGCACATCAAAGCCAAAGTATGCATACTCTTCTTCTGCCAAGCAGACTCATTCCCAACTGGTACACTTAGCTTTGTATCAACGTAGTCCCAGAACTTTTTATAAATTAGCTTCATCTTCATCTCGAAGCTCCAGCTTGCGCAGGTCATCTCCCAGGGGTTTAATGGTATACTTCTCCTTCTCTGCATCCATTGTAGTTGCCATTAAATTCTCCAAGCCGCTCAACCTTCAGCAAACTTTCAGCAGACCTCCTGCCTGTTCGCCTACCCTCTTAGGATAGCTCCACCAACTTCTAGCAACGTTCTAACAATGTCAAACACAGAGGACAATCACTCTCCCAAGCTACACACAGCTCTAGCATGGGTGTGGGACCATAACCTCTTGACTGAAGCTATTGCATGCAACCATGCACAGCATACAACATACACACGCAATGGTTCAGCTTGTGCAAGCTACACCGCCAGAGAAGTAACTCGAGAGTATACTGTGCTGATAGGACGCCGGCTGCGTCGGCTATGGGCCATGACTCGGGTCTTATCAAAAAGATCAGCCCGGACTGTGCTAGTCCTAACAGCCTGCAGCCCATACACAACTGCAGTATAGAGTAGCTTTTCCAATGTCACTAAATTAGCTACTCAGAGTCCTAATAGACCAGCTGACTGCATACAAGTCATGAGAGTCATAAACCATACATAACATAATCTATCCTCAATAGTTCGAAATTCTAATGGGTGCATGTGCGTTTATGTGAACATGACTCGGAGTGCGTGTATAATCGCGATAGCTGCTAGAAAACTTGATCGCTTCACTGGTCCGCACTTTACTAGTGAATACCAATCACTAACATCAACGACTATGCTGGTTGACAGCAATAGTACCAGGTTGGCAACTATGACCGCATACCATGCATTGCAGCTTTGTGTTCTCACTTGGTGCCACACGATGGATACATGCAGTATCTCACAACCACTGACCACTAACCTCTGAGCAGTAAGCTTCTGCTATAGCCGCATGACACCAGTGTAACAGTCATAGCGAGGTAGTATTGCTTTTGCTCTCATGTATCTGCTCTCACGCGCAAGCTTGCCACAGGCCATGTTTATGAGGCTTGGCCCACAGCTCCAGCAACCACTAGCAGAACACGCCTGGTGCTGACTCTTGCAAGGACAGTTGGAGTTGATTCTGGCTAAGAGACCATTCTGACCGCGTTGGTGGAAGGTGACAAACCTTGCGCAACAGCTCGAGCAACAGCAAGCAGCCCCATCAAGTGTGAAGCTATTGCATAAAGCGCTTCATGTATCATTTACGAATATGATACGGTTGGGCAGCGTACCAAGTTCATGATCTGCGCCGCAAACGGCATGATGTAGCAATGTTGTGTAAAAAGACCGTCACCGCTACTGCAATGGCTTGCTCTTTGCTTGTGAAAGTACAGTCATTATGACAAACACTGTCAGCATGAGACGGGAGCTACATGTCAAGGTGTACCGGTGCAGACATGCCACAGTTGACTTGCAATAACAGGCAAACATTCGGTACTATTATCACACAATACCATACGACAGTAGACATGGATAGAACAATGCCTGTCGGTTGCTACCACAATCTACTACTGCCTTGGTGTAAACCATCACGCTACCCCGTCGCGCTACACACGGCACATGCACACACAGCACCACAGTCGCCGCTGTGTGCGGTCCCCACTGTCAGCACATCGCTGCCACGATTGGCACGATGGGCGCCCAGCCCAGCACAGCCCTCAACTTATGGTCAGGTGTGTACTGCACCCTACCACCGCGTGATCACCTGAGCAACTGCCACAAAGACAATGAAGACTGCTGCTGCTTCATGTTCAGCACCCTCGCCCTTTCACCGAGTGCTTAAATCTGCATGGGCTGTCCGTATCATTAAGTGGTTGCACTCATAAACGCGTAGACAAAACTGTCTTTGGCTGTGCAGTGTCAAAAACTGCTTTGTATAGAGTAGCTTGACCCGGCGTGAGAGGTGTCTCTTTTTGCCAGCGGTTTTGATTTGGTGCGACTTTTAGAAACCCCCTTTCACATGGAGCTGAATCAAGAGGTCTACAGCCTGAGTGAAGCCTGTGCTGGAGTCGCAGTGGTGAAGAGATCCACGTATGCCTCTCTTTGTCCCAACCCGGTTCCTTGGGTATATTCATATTCATATATTCTAACCCTATCTATTAAATATTACTTGCTGTATCTGAAAAAAGCGGTGACTGCAGCGCACGTCGTTCTCAATGCTCGGTTCAGCTTAGTTGCGCGGCCGCATCGCTGCAACAACGACGACGTCATTCTGTCAACCGGGCATTGGAAAGCATACGCTGTTGCATATTCCATGGCCCGGTTCAGCTTGACAGGGGCAAAACGACAGGGCCCAGGTTTAAACATCTTGGCGTTTTGCGTTATCCGTAACGCCAAGATGTCAGTGCGCGTGGCGGCCTTTCTTTTTCTTGCTTTCCTCCTCAGTAAACTGGCATCTGGCTTGCACCATGTTGGTACGACTGGGTGCAACGCTGCTGCTTTTGCGTGCCAGTATTACATTGCTTGGCCTTCTGGGCGCGATTAGTGGGCTGGGTTGGCCTGGTTTGAAACAAGCAGCCCAGCCATGGCGCGTGCCCTGGCGTTCCTCTTCCTCTTCCTTGCCAGCAGCGCCCCCCTGAGCGGTGTCCTGGCGGCGGATCCCGACCCAATCGTCGACTTCCCCAACCCCGACGCCCCTGTCGCAACCAGCTTCAACGGCTCACCCGAGGTCTTGGGACCTGGGGGAAAGATCCAGCCCCTCATTGTCCGAACCTTCCCCGGGCTCCAGTACGTTGGCTTGCGTGCATTCTGTTCTGGCAATGATCATCAGTGATGCACTGCACGTCTGACGCGATGGATGAATCTTACTCACTGCTACTACTTGATGATGGCAGGGGCATGCAGCTGAGTATGGCGCTCCAGACGTTCGAGCCTTGCAGTCAGATCCCGCCTCACTCGCACCCGCGTGGCTCCGAGGTGTACTACGTCATCAGCGGGCAGGTCACCGCCACGCTCATCGACACATCACGTAAGTGACATGTGGGAATGCGTATTGCATGCGTGTAAGTAGTAGTCTTGGCAGGGCGCAAAGTCACTGAACGCATGCATCCCAAAGTGTACATGTGCACGCGTGTGGTTGATGATGACAAAACGGCTGCATGTGTGTACAGTGAAAGTGAGGATCAACACGCTTCGTGCCGGAGATGTGGCGCTGAACCCGCGCGGGTTGGTTCACTCCCTTACCAACTTTGACACTGAGAAGAGTGCGGTCGTTCTTGCAACCTTCAGCAGCGAGTTCCCCGGCGTACAGGTCAGCAACATACAACAGTTTCATGTTGTGCATGCCTGTTCACATGATATGCAATGTGCTGTTGTGCACACGCAGCACTATGCAACATGTTGACAACCACAACACAGCATTGACACTATGCACGTCAGAATTGTCACCACCGGGCTAACATCTGCTGCACTACCACCCTACCGCTACTAGTCCTTCCCGTTAGACATGCATGCACATTGTGATTGCATGTCCACACGGTGGTGTGTATATGACATAATGAACTGACACATGTCAAACTCTGCCCCCACGCAGCTTGCTTTAGAGTCTCTCTATCGCACTCCCCTGGACATCCTGCAGTTCTCGTTGGGTCTGTCCGTGCACAAGCTCGAGAAGCTCAACAGCACGCTCGACCTGCCCGTGGGGTCCTTCCGCAAGGGGGACCACCACGCCTGCCTCCATGCACAAAAAAGCTACCCACCCACCTTCCCGAATGGGTATGTTTACTGAGTAGTATGAGGCTTAGACGCAGGGCAGTGCTGCTGTGATCCCACGCCAATGGCCTGGCTCAGCAGCGGTGCATAGGGTTTTGTTTTGTAAGTGGCAGAATGAGGGACATAAAGGCACCGCAACATTTGTGCACGGCTTTATCAACAAAAACGCACAGATTTTCTGGTTGGTGCAGTCTTGCAGTATGCTACCAACACCGCTGCTAGCAACTACGTCAAACTTTGTACTTGCAATGCTCCCCTCACCTGGCCGGTGACTGGATGGTGAACTGAACACTGCATGGGATGGGGTAGAGACCGTGAGGGTTTGACATGCAACGGAGTTTTGTATGCACACAGGTCTTCCCACAGCCCCTCGCTCCACACACGCATTGAATAACCTCGTCACTACACACATATAGGCACGCACAGTCGTATGCGCAAACGCGCGCGCAAGTAAGCGCTCACACACGCGCATGCATGACCGCTTTAACACATATAGTTGCACGGCTGCGCTCGTGGGCACGAGCAGATGCATACTTACACGCGCACATGCAGGCGTTGTCCCTGGACTGCAAGGCACACCCATTCGCATGCAAACACACACGCACGCGCACGCATGCAACTTTGATACACATTCAGTTGCACAGATGCGCATGCAGGCATGAGCAGATGTATACTTAGGCAGGCGCTGTCGCTGAACTACAGATACGCACATTCGCACGTGCGCTGGCACGCACAGCTATGACCACGTGCGCACAAGCATGCACGAGCACCAGATACACTCGCACGCACGCACGCACGCGCATTCAGTTGCATGGCTGTGCATGTAGGCAGGAGCGGATGCATACTCACACGCGCACACACGCAAGCGCTGTCGCTGGACAGCAAGGATGCAAGCGCTGGACAACAAGGACACGAGCGCATGCAAGTACTGTAAAGCAGGACCTGTAGTACTCTATTCTACTTGGTATGACTAAGCCACATACATGTGAGTTGCCTTGCCTGATGCCTGACGACTGTTGCTGGGTTGATGTTGCGTGTTTATGCAAGCACATGCACGTGCATGGTGCTCGACAACGAGTAACAACAAGTCCATGTGCATGTAGTGATGACGTCCGCCAAAAATGTTTGCTACTTATGAGCCTTACAAACACTTGAAGTCTGCGAGCAGCAGCTCCTGCAGACACGTCGAGTGTAGTGTTTGGCTATGCGGCTGTCACGGTGACAACTATTACACCAAGATACAGCGTTTGCATCCCAGGGCTGGCTCTGATGCAAGCGTACATCCACATGGCCGTCGTCAACTTACTGTTTCTTGCGAGCAATTCTATGCTGGTGAATGTGTTTGCAGTGAAGGCACGCCGGTGCGTGCCATGATAGTTTGCCAGCGCAAGCGCTGATCCCCTTGCAGCTCAGGAACCAGCCGTTGCTGAGCACGCAGCAGTATTTGAGCCAGCTGCAACTTGTCATTGCTTGCACATGCAGAGGTGACCTTACTCACGCAACCGGCTCTAGCTATAGACAACAATGTTGGTCACGGTGCTGCACACGTGGTGGTAGTTTGCTATACCTTCAAGCTGAATGTTAGGCATAAATGTGACCTGCTCCGGATTAACGCCATCGCATGGAGAGCTATCAGCTGCACTTGGTGGGTCACCACATGCACCACTCAAGACTGGCAGATACGGTATGTCTCGCATTGGTCGAATTTGCCATTGCTCGTAACCAGCCATGATGGCAGCAGCACGCACGTGTTTGTAGAGTAGGAGAGGCCCTTCTTTGCCAATGTTCTCCTTGACAACGCGGTGCATGTACACATATGCATGGTAAGATTACTTTCGTAGCTGGTGTCATACTCCGGTGACATTAAGTAGAAGAGACCGAAGGTGAGGTCTATGATATGAAGACGACTTGCACCAGCAAAGAGCTTGGCAACAACGATGTTTGCTGCTGCATGTGGACGCTTGCTCTCCAGCATGAAGGGTCCTTTGTAACCGTTGCGGCCAGCCTCACATTCGCGTCTGCGCTCAGCTAAAATGGACATGCCGCTCTCAATGGTCAGCAAGGCTTCAACCAAGCGCACTGGTAGGCGGTTATTAAAGAAGATGCCATCTTCTTCAAGGGTTAGGGTTATGAAATGCGAGAATGCTCGACTGGCGATAGTGGCTCTCAGCATAATTGTCGCAGCAAAATCGACATACTGGCTGATGTTCTTCTGGCACAAATACATCGCTCCTCATCTGCTTGCATGCATCTAAAATCGAAACATTTCATACGCAGCTTGTCATACTCAGGTGCTGCATAGGAGTTAGGGAATTGCTGTTTCAGTGCCTCGTACACCTCAGGGGACGCAGCCTGTCTATCCATGCCTTGTCCCGGTACTCCCATGTGACCGTCTCGGAGTTGAAGTGGTCGATGACTCACTTGAAGTCGCGTAGGTCCGCCGTGCCAGGCCTCCCACTGAACTTCGGTGTGCTATTTATGATTGAAGCTGAATCACGTATTACTCCACCCTCGTCATTTGAACCCTCGTCACTTGACAACTTCACCTCTTTGACAAGGCCCTCCTTCACTAAAGTAATCCTTCCTTTCGACGCTCCTTTCTTCGAGGGCACCTTGGATGGGCGTGAGTGCCAGCCCTCTTCAGATCTAGTGGGCATGAACTCACCTGCAATCCGCTTTGACCTTGAGCAAACTCAACTGATGGGTTGGGGATGCAAGTGTAAGATGCGTGTCCCCGTGCAAATGATAGGCAAGACATCCACAACTTGACTGACAATCAGGTGTTCATTCGTGTGGAGCGATCCAAACCTATTCCTCACTCAATGTACATGCTAAGGCAGCCCACACGGTGCATCAAAGTCGCAACAGTGACATACCCCTTCATGTACAGCAATGCACAACAACGAGCACGTGCACGCACACCATACATGCAAGCATGGGCACAAGCATCCGCTCAGCCAAGAACCTCTTCCCAAAGGGTTAGGGTTAGGGTTAGGGTTAGGGTTAGGGTTAGGGTTAGGGTTAGGGTTAGGGTTAGGGTTAGGGTTAGGGTTAGGGT
>RHPI01002272.1:0-62826 GCA_009103225.1 Chlorokybus atmophyticus
TGTGGCTATTTATTACTCAGGAATCCTAACCCTAACCCTAACCCTACCCTAACTTGTGCGCAGCTGACTTCTGCGCAGTAAGACTTTGAAGAAGCACAGCTGTCCGCAGTGCTTCGGCGGCGGCGGTGGCGGCGGCGGAGGTGGCGGTAGTGAAGGTGGTGGCGGGAGTGAAATCGGTGGTTGACTGTTTTGCGTCTTGGCGTTTCCGGGCCTACTTGCTAGGTTGCGGTGCTGGAAGCTGTTTCTAGCTGCTACCAAGCTGCAAAGTTGTGTGCTGCTCTCAAGCACAATGTCAGTGTATAGGATGAGCGTTGAGCTTATCTCCAAACGGGTAGCTAAATTGTTGAGAGGGGTTCCAAGTGCACAAGCAATAGCGGAGAAGTTCAAGGAGGAAGAGATTGATGGAGAAGCTTACTACAGCCTCTCAGCAGAAATTCTTGCACAGATCACACCTAGGCTAAGCATTGCTTCGCGGATCCTTGAAGACGTGCAGAAGTTGAACAGGGATGAGCCGAGGTTGCAAGCTGAAGATGAAGAGGAGCAAGACGAGGCGGGAGCACAACCTGGGGACACAGGTGTGCTTGCTTTCAACTAGTCTGCTGCCAAGCTGCTGGTGCAACTTAATTGCTCCTGCAGCTGAAGCTCTGCTTGCTCATTGGTGTGCTTTGGTCTACAGCTTCAGTCAAGCTGAAACTACAACTCAATTGAACCTGCGGCTTGGCTGGAGCTGTAGCTTGAGTAAAAGCTGCATATCGGCTTTCTACCAAGCAGAGCCTCAGCCAAGCCGCAGCTGCAGTTTAGCTGGAGTGGTAGGTTGGGTGAAGCTCTACTTGCTGTATTTTGTACGCTTCGGTCTGCAGCTTCAGTCAAGCAACAGCGTTAGCCAAGCCGCAACTGCAACATAGCTGAAGCTGCAGCTTGGCTAAAGCTCTGCTTGCTTTGCTCTCTTTTGCAAGTGCCATGCGCTGACTGTTGGCCTTGTGCGCAGGAGCTGTTGATGAAGTTAACTGCGAAGACGAGTCAGAGGCAGTCAAGAAGGCAAAGCTGGAGGAAAAGTGCTTTGCCCCTGTCGCTGACAAGCCTAGGGGACTAGAGCTAAATGGGCAAGCTTACTTGAAGAAGAAGGACGAGACACAGTGGAGAATACAGGAGGACAACCGCAAGCTTCTAAAGGAGAAGCTGTGGGCCAAGTTCCCAGACCACTGTGTTGGCAGGAGCTTCAATCGGGCCGGCCCAGATTATGACATGAGGGAGGAGGTGGTGGCGGATGTAATGCAGAATCACACTCCGCTGGAGATCAACGGACAGACATTGCGCTGGCCTGCAAGTAAGTAATCTGCGTCTGCCTATGTGCATGTGCGTTTATATGCCACCTGCCAGATGTCTTGTGCTTCCTGCAGAATGACTACTCACTGCCTCTTGTTTGCAGAATGGATTCGTGAGCAAATCCGCCGGTTTGTGGATAATGCAAGACGGGGCCATCCATTAACGCCAGGCGAAACGGTAGGCTTGACCCGTGAGCAGCGCAAGGAGAAGATGCGCGCTGCACGCGCTGAGAAGCGCGCTGACGCAGAGGAGCCAGCTCCACGCCGCTCGCGCACAGACTACGGGCTTGGCCCACATTTCACCGTTGCAGACTTTCCCTCCAGCCAAAATGCTGTGCTGCTTGCCTTGTTGACTGCTGAGCCGCCTTCTCAAGCGCAGCTGCGTGAGGACTGGGTGGCTTTCAGGTACGCCATTTATCCTCTTGCACAAGGCCTTTGCACCCGCACTCGTAAGGAATTCATATGCGGCTGGTGCTGCAGACCCGCAGGAGATGCTGCAAGCACCAGCGGCAGCAGCAGCCGCAGGGTTGTGGCTGTTGGGCGCGGTCAAGTACTGGAGGTGCTTGAGCAAGAGACTCCTTGGCGCAGCTACAAAGTGAAGGTGCTGGAGTGGTACAACGCCAAGGGTATCGGTGATCAACGCGTCTACATGCCAGTACGTGACACGGACGGGTATGCTGGCCAGATGACCGGGGACGAGCACTTGTGCAGCAATATCTTGGTGAGCGTAGTAGAGTGTGTGCTGCGGCACAGCACATTGCAAGCGTAACTGCAAGGAAGATTATATGCGTGACATGCAATGCGGCTGCTTGAGTGATGCAGGGACGCAGTTGTGCTTGGCCTGCATCCTTGGTAGCCCCGTCTGCAGTCTGCCCTTGCTCAGACTGCTCTTCAGGCGACTGCATTGCAGAAGTCACCCCAAGATGCGTTCGCGCGCTCGTGGTTGACAAGCGCGTGCAGCCAGAAGACCAGCATGACATCAATCAGAGGGTAAGAACGTTGCAGTGGGCTGTAACGTGTGCAGCATGCTTGCATGATGCACACTTGTAACAATTCTTGCTTGCAGATCAATCGTTGCTCTGACCACCTCATGCACTTGGCTGGCATCTGCTGCAATACCTTGTGCGCCAATGTTCCCAACCGCGAGAGCTTGCTGGAGGTGTACACTTCCTGGAGGGGGACATACGGGACGCAGATTGGGAGGCTACCGAAGGAGGACCATCTGCTTGCAAAGTTCACTGACTCGCAGATCGGTCTCATGCTTGTTACATTTGCAGTCAACAAGCGCTGGCTGGTACAGGATGACTCTGGAGAAGCACGCTATGGCTGGCACTGGAATAGTCAAGCCAAGCGCCAACCCGGTCCATAATTGGGTACCAAGGTGAAGACCTTCGCTCAACTTTTTTGCAGCACCCAGTCTAGCTTCCATGCAGCTTCCTTGCAGCCGCCAGTCTAGCTTCCTGCTAAAAGTCTGACTTCTTGCTAGCAGTTTAGCTTGCTACCAGCAGTTAGCTTCCTGGTAGCAGTTAGCTTCTTGCAAACAATTGGAGCCTATTCTAGTACTAGTTAAGAGTACATGGTACAATGTAAACTCCATATGAGGTTAAGATTTCTTTACCAGGAAAACTGCCTGCAACTTGCCTGCATATGCCTGCTATACTGTGCTGCTAATTTTGGAATGAATGGCTGGGCCGTTATCGGCATGACTGCTGGTCCACCGAGGTCGACACACCAGGAGCTGTGCCGACGTCGGCAGCAGTGCTACTGTGCCGAAGTCGGCAGAAGCGCTGCTGTGCCGAAGTCGGCAGAAGTGCTATTGTGCCGAAAACGGCAGGATCGTTGCTGTGCCGAAGACGGCAGAAGCGCTGCTGTGCCGAAGACGGTGGGGTCGCAGCTGTGCCGAAGACGGCAGAAGCGCTGCTGTGCCGAAGACGTTAGAAGTACTGCTGTGCCGAGGTCGGCCCAACGCAGTTTGCCCCGTCAGCGGCAGTAACCAGCTTGTGCCGGCTGACAGATGGTGACTTACGATCCTCTGCCGGCACAAAGCGACTTGTGCCGTCTTGGGAGAAGAACTGCTCGCAGAACTCGAAGGCAGGTGCCGCTGACGGCACAACTGGCTTGTGCCGAGAACGGATTCTGCTGCAGGCGCCGTGTGCACTCTCCAAGTTGGAAGAAGATTTGGTGGAGCAGAGGTGCAAGGCTCTATAAGATGCAGGCCTGATTGAGGAGTCCACATCGGACTTTGCGGCCGTGACCGTCATGCCCCTGAGGAAGGATTCAGCAGGCAACTGGGCACACCGGCGTATGGGCGGCGACTACCGCCCCCTCAACAACAAGACAAGCAAGACAGGTATCCAATGCCTACTGCAGAGGGTATCTTTGATGATATAGGAGACTATACCGTCTTCAGCATCCTGGATATGCGTCAAGGGTACAATCAGATCCCCATCAAGGAGGAGGACAAGCACACGACATCTTTCAGGGGGGGCAACCAGCAGCTGTGCCAGTAGAAGGCCATACCCTTCGGACCGAAGAATGCTCCTGCCAAGTTCCAACGCATCATGGACAAAGCCTTGAAGGGGCTGGACTTCGCGCGATGCTACATTGACGACATTCTCATCTTCAGCCGCAGCACCGAAGAGCACCTACAGCACATCGAGGAGGTGCTGGAGAGACTCAAGGGGGGATGGGGATGAATGTGCACCCCGACAAATGCACCTTTTTCACTCACAAGGTATCCTACTTAGGGCACATGATTGTGCCCCATCGGGTGTACATACAGCAGGCAAAGGTGGAGGCCCTGGCAGCTATCCCTGCTCCAACGGACCTTACGCGCCTGCGCGCCTTTCTGGGCCTTGCCAACTACTATCGCCGGTTCGTAAAGGACTTCGCAACAATCGCGCGGCCCCTCAACGAGCTCCTAAAGAAGGAAGTGGAGTTTGCGTGGAAGGAGCCTCAGCAGCAGGCATTTGAGGAGCTACAGGGTAGGCTCACCACAGCTCCCATCATTCAACGCCCTGACTACACCAAGCCCTTCATCCTCCACACCGACTGGAGCAAGCTCTGGATGGGGGTTGTGCTGATGCAGCACAATGAAAACAAGAAGGAGCGGGTGGTGTCATACGCCAGCCGAAGCAACAACAGCGCCAAGGCTAACTACATCTACGATGGGGAGTGCCTCGCTGCAGTGTGGGCTATCTCCTTCTTCAGACCTTTCCTCTTTGATAGACAATTTCAACTGATCACCGATCATCAGCCACTCAAGTGGTTGATGACCAACCAGCATTTGATAGGGAAGCTCGCTCGCTGGGCCCTATTATTGCAGAAGTATGACTTCGAGATCGACCACCGCGGCGGCCTCACCAACCAAGACGGCGATGGCCTCAGACGCAACCCTCACCTCAGCACCATCGATTTAACCGGAGCTCGGGACGAGCTTGGCCCTGCAGCAGCAACTCCCATCGCGGCAGCCATTTTTGCTGTTGCCGCGTTACGCTTAAGGCGCTAGATCAACACCATTGCCACATCAACGGCGGAGGAAATTCCTGCCCTTGAGTCTACTGGCCCCACAGTGACCGCACCCCTAGGGGACGCCCACGCGGTTGGCATTGAAGTCGATGACACCGAGCTGGCACCAACCGACACCAGGCAGGACATATGGCTGGACAAGCCATCACCATCCTTCAAAGTGGCCAGCTTCCCTCCGATATGAGTATGCACGAGAGAGAGATCGTGTCAACCAACGCACCCGCCACTATCGGTGGGCAGATGACAAGCTGTACCGCCGCTTTTATGACGAAGACAAGGAGGTGCCGACATCAGCCATACGCGAGGGCATCATCACTGCCCTCCACACTGAGCTTAAACACTTCGGTGTCAAGCGTACAATCAGCCTGGTAAAGGCGCAATATTGGTGGTATGGGTTGTCCAAGCAGGTGCAGGGGTTGGTCGGTCATTGCCAACAGTGTGACATGGTACGCGCCAGCCTCAACACACGCAATGCCACCTTGCACCCTCTCCCCATCTCCGGTCTTTTCTATCGCTGAGGACTCGACATTTTGGGAGACTTGGCACCCTCGGCACGTGGCAACCGCTATATTCTGGTCATGATCGAGCACTTCTCCACATGGGTGGAGATGGTGCCATTACCCGACAAAAGCAGCAGGGGGGTGTCTCAAGCCTTCCTCTCCCATGTCCTCAGCCGGTTCGGCAGCTGCGCTGAGGCCATCACCGACCAAGGCATTGAGTTCAGAGGGGAGTTCGACACCTTGTTGGATGGGTGCTACATCGATCATCGCCGCACTTTGCGTGACCACCCCCAAGCCGACGGTCTCGCCGAGCGTACAGTGCAGACCATCAAGAAAGAACTCCGCAAGTACGTGCTGGAGTATGAGAAGAACACCTGGGACGACCACCTTCCGAAGGTGGCCCTTGGATACCGATCGTCAAAGCAGGCGGCTCTGCGCGAGTGCAGCCCATACTACCTGCTGTTCGGTCGTCCGCCATTGCTTCTTTTTCGTGCACAGCAGGATGTAGATCGTGTGGTGAACAACCTTGACGACGCCAACTGGATGCACAACGACATTACCACACGCGCCGCGCTGTTCGAGCGCACCGTCCCTATGGCCTTCAACAACCTACGCATCGCACAGCACCGCGACACTCTGCGCTACGAGCGCGTGCGCAGCGGCTTCTACAAGGAGCGCCAATGGCGGTTTCAAGCAGGGGACTTTGCCTACCGCATGGCAGCCACTAAGGACACGCTCGACACCTCCGTGGGCCGCACCATCTACAAGGTACTCAAGGTGTACCCCACAGGGGTGCTGGACCTTCTCGGTCAAAACGGAGAGAGGTTGAAAGACAACATGGTGAACTGCGCGCCATGTCACCTTCCTTACATAGCTGGCTTTGCGCGCATCCAGCACCCTCGCCCCGCCCGCAGCACACGCTGTGAACGCTGCGGCAGCGCCAGCGATGACGCACTCATGATGCTCGGCGATGGCTGTTACAAGGGCCTGCATTGCTATGTCTACAGCCCCCATTGAACGCCATACCCATGGACGAGTACTGGTGCGACGATTACCGCGCCAACGGCCCTCCTCACTTGCTTTAGCAACTGAGCTCTGGAGCTAGAACGTCCCCAGAAGCTCACGGGGGGTGGCTTGTTGACTGTGTGTCCTACAGCACAGCATGTACATTCAGGAGGACACCGCCTCCACATATCCGTGTTTTTCAGCGTCAGCAAAGCAGCTCCACCAAGCACTCCTCGCCATACGAGCTGGGATATCTTTTGCTTTTGCTACATGTTACAATATGTCGAAGCAACAGGGCTAGCAAGCATGTCTTTCCCTGCAGCGGCCCGAGACAGCTTGACCCTCAACTCTTCTCGACCCAACAGCTGTCATACCTATGCCCGCGCATACCAGCCTTCATCGAGCATGCCTACATCGAAACCATCGTCCGGCCTACCAGCATGCCAACTCGCGCGCGGCACTGATCAGTAGCTAGGTCATGACTCTAGAGTAGCTCACGATCAGAGCCTACATAGGCACCGCGCGTACTTGTGAGTTCGGTTCGGTATCAGTGGTGTTCTATATCAAGTGGTGATTGCTGTGAAAAGGGCCTCGATATGACCGTTAGCTTATATTTTGAACAGTCATGATTGGACTTGCATAAGTAGTCACGGTGTTCACCAGATCAGCTGGTGACACTGTGAGTGAGAAAGCTAAGAGCTTGTGAAGCGACTTAAACGGCTAGCACGACATCCCGGTTATCAAGAAACTTCTCACTGTGTGAAAGCCTGTGCATGCTTGTGTGCATCATGCTTGTCATTGCTGTGAGCTTGGTGTGCCTGGTTGCAGTGTGCTTGATGACATTAGTCAGGGCATAGTATCCACGTGTTGCTTGCTCATTCACCTCACTTAACAATGTAACACATTTTTCGCTTAGCTTATTGACTGTGTGTCCTGTAGCACAGCATGTACACAAAAGAGAACACCGCCTCCACATATCCGTGTTTTTCAGCGATAGCAAGCAGCTCCACCAAGAACTCCTCGCCATACAAGCTGGGTTATCTTTTGCTTTTGCTACATGTTACAACATGTTGCAGCAACAGGGCTAGCAAGCATGTCTTTCCCTGCAGCAGCCCGAGACAGCGTGACACTCAACTCTCCTCGACCCGACAAAACAGTGGCCTGTTGGCAATCGACATTACCTTGAGGCGGACAATCGGCCAGAGTACTACACGTCTTTTTTTGGAGCTTCAGTATGAAAAACACAACAAAACCGATGCACCGTCTTCAACACAACACGCATTGGACGAGATGAACGCCATCGAAGGGAACTCGTGAGTTGCGGTGCATGTCTCTCGCCTTTTGACAAGGTGTACTTCACCTTGTCACGAGACAAAGCTTCTTATAAGCTTGAGAGAAAAAATTTGCAGGTTGTAGTGGATTGAACGCTGGAATTGCGAGCTTGCGTATGTGTCCACTTGAGTCTGCATGTATGTGTATGTTTGCATGTGTCTTAGCATGTATACTATACATGCTCACGTTTTGTAGTACAATATGTGCATGACATGATGTGCTCATACTGAAGACCTGAGCATATACCTGCAGGTGTGTGCGTCACTGAGTGTCTCTCTATGTGCGTATATATGTGCGCACATGCATGCGCGAAGAGGTGTGTGGCTGTGTGCATGCGGAATTTGGTGATGGCGGCTGTGTGCGCGCGCGCGTATATGCTTGAGCTACCTGCGTGCGTGCATGCCTGATTGTGAAGCGCTGCACTACAGCAGTTGTCATATCGGACAAAGTGATAGCTATAAGAGGAGAGAGAGAGAGAGAGAGAGAGAGAGAGAGAGAGAGAGAGAGAGAGAGAGAGAGAGAGAGAGAGAGAGAGAGAGAGAGAGAGAGAGANGAGAGAGAGAGAGAGAGAGAGAGAGAGAGAGAGAGAGAGAGAGAGAGAGAGAGAGAGAGAGAGAGAGAGAGAGAGAGAGAGAGAGAGAGAGAGAGAGAGAGAGAGAGAGAGAGAGAGAGAGAGAGAGAGAGAGAGAGAGAGAGAGAGAGAGAGAGAGAGAGAGAGAGAGAGAGAGAGAGAGAGAGAGAGAGAGAGAGAGAGAGAGAGAGAGAGACTCTTACAATTGATCCCCTTGCACTGCTCCAGCGTAAACCATTGATCCATTAAGGTAGTCTGGTCTAACTTGCACTCAATTAGCTGCCCCCGCAAGGCCTGACCACTGTTGGTATTCCAATCCAAGTACGAGTAAAACAATATGCCCGTTGTCGTCGCGTACACCCGGTGGAGCAGGTGGGCTGTAGTAGTAGCACAGGGGATGTATAAGTGAGCAACAAAAGAAAGTAGCGCTGCTGGACAGCAACTTGACAGCAGGCAATCGTGTGTGGTTGTGAGGTACTCATGCGACGTATGCGCTGAGCGTTTACAAGCCAGGCGGTGCACAACCAGTGTATAACTCGTAGCTTGTGTACATAACTTTGGTTATTATAGCACCAAATACATGTATGTATGCGCGTGCGTGACTCACTCACGACCCGGAAAGTGTTGACGTTGGGCGAAAGTGCCCAAATGTCGTATGCTGGTGTGCATGTGCCTGCAAAGTCCTCCCTTGCGCAGGTCATGATGGCTCTCCGCGGGTTGTTGGCGGCCATGCGGTCGCCCACCCCCTACGCCACGCGGTCCTCGTACACCGCCGGCCACTCATGGGACACCAACAAGCCGCGTCCGGTTAGGGACCTTCAACCTGTTGTCCATATACCTGCATTGACATATGCATGTGGGCATGTGTGTGCGTTCCTACGCGTGCGCGTCCACGCACTTGAAGCCACATGCAGACATGGACGTGTGCACGCGCACGTGTGTACCAGCTTGTTGTTGTTCATGTTGTGAGACTGTAACCAAGTAGATAACTGGGAGCACGCACGGCCTCGCAAGGCGGCTGCTGCAGAGCGAACGTTGAAGGCGCAGCGGAAGAGGACGGGCAGGGAGTTTAAGGGTGGGGCGCGGTCCGCCTCCATCTCACCGTCATCGGTAGACAGCGTACACACCCCACTGCCCAACCCGTCTGCATCCAGCCACCCCCGTGGTGCACTCCACACGCATCCAGGTACAGCCGCCCTCCTGCTATCGCCATGACGCTGATCAGCTTCGGGGAGGTGATGATGCCAGGGTCTGCACAAGGACACAGACAATTGCGCACGAATCAGTTCCACGGTGCTCTTGTCAATCTCGCAGACTCACCTTCGGCTTTGAGGGGATTTTTTAGAATGTTGGCGGGCGGCGGGACGCTCTCGCCCAGCTGTGGCTCTGGTAACAGCAACAACAGCCAGGGGTTGAAGTTTGGGATTGATTGTTTGGGGGGACCGTGCCGAACCGTCAATCAACGAAAATGCCCATACTTCTTGATTGTCAACCGTAATGACGGACTACTCGCCATAGGACTCAGGGCAAAAAAGACACTCGTCCCTCTGTGCGTGCGTGCGTACGTGCGTGCGTGCGCGCGTGTGTTGGTATTTGTGTGGCGTGCTTACCAGAGTTGCACTCACTGAGCATGCACGTGTGCCAGGTCAACTCGCTGATTGAGAGCCGTGGTTGCCCTGCCTCCCTCTTCGTCCCCACCACCTACTACCCCCACATTACCGTTGGCTTCACCCTCCAGCACCTCAACAACGAGAATGGCGTGTTCAAGACCTCAAGATCTTCCAGCCATCATCTCAACCAATCAGCTTGGTATCATGACCGCTTTTTGCCATATCAACCACGTGTGTTGAGCACATGCAACTCACATGCACGCGACATTGATATGTACGCACATTGCATAATACAACGCTGATGGCAGCAGTACTGCAATGGTGGCATGTTTACTGCAATACAGCAGTTCCAACGCAAGTCAATTAAGCAAACCCATCATGGACACAGATCATAGGCGCCTCAATGCAAGATGAAATGACTCTAATGCTCATAACCATGGCACAGGCACACACCAAGGATATGCCCAAAATTGAGAAGGTGAGCATCACAAACGTGTGCAAGAGACAACGAATCTGTGTAAGGGACAACGAAAGGCAACAAAGATGGCCGAGGAGATGCTTTGCGTACTTTGCCCTGCGCTGCTTTGCTTAGATTGGTAGCAGCAACACCTCGCTCTGTCGCGGATCTAACTGTCGCAGTCTGTGTCCGAACACTTATTTGCGAGTCACCTGTTGGTTGTGACTTTCGTAAGGTTGACACAAGTAGTAATGTCTGCGTGCGAAGCGTGTGCAAGTCTACAGGTCATAAAATGGCAACAACAACGTCTAACAACATGTCAGCATGCTGTGCTGGCTGAGGTTTTGTCACATTACAATACAAGCTTAGCGATCCTAACGAAGAACAAGCCGTCCAATCGCCTGACCATTCTTGTCACCAACGTTGCCATCATGTACCTAACATGTACCTCCCCGACTCTGCAAATGTCATCCGACGCCCACGCGCACACCCAATTGCTCGCATCTACCTCACCATGTATGCAAAAACCGTGTGAGGCGCGCAGCAACAACCCCTACAAAACTTGCACACGTAGTGTGAAGTTCATATTGCTGTTACCCAAGTACACTTGATTTGTTGCATAAGTAACACGCACAGTGTGTGCTGAGTGGTGTGGATAGAAGAAACTCCTGAACACGTGCGCCAAAGCCACGAATTTCTTTTTTGGCGGTAGCGCGCACGAGTGCAATGTATGTCACATACAGTAACAACCCAGAGTTGTTTGCGTGGCCAACGGCTTTACTTGGAGCGATGGGCGCTAAGTGCAAGCATGGATCGTTTCTGTTGAATCGAGACTCGGCGACGTGCAACTCGCTTTTTTTGCTTGACAATTGGGCTCCCAGTGCGCATGCAGGCAGGTGCTTGTGTTAAAGAGCGAGCATGCGTGCTGAGGGTGCACGTGAACGGGCTGTGGTGTACCATTCTGTGCATACATGCCTAAGTGTACAAGGTTGACAATAGACCAGGATGCAGCGAGCGCATGCACGAGAAAGCAAGAAAGTGGGGAGGGGGAAGGAAAAAAAGTGATACGGGGGGGGGGGGGAGAGAGAGAGAGAGAGAGAGAGAGAGAGAGAGAGAGAGAGCAGGTTGACGTCTGGTACTTACGAAGGAACAAACCGCAGTAGTTGTTGCTATACTCCCAGCCTTTCACCCATTGCCTCCTCCTCATGCGCCGCCACCGCGGCCGCCGCCGCCACCACCAAACCTCGCTGCCGGTGATGAAAGAGTGATTGGATAGCGCTAACCGTCAGCTTGTCCTTGTGGGCGGGGGCGGCGGCAGCATTGTCGTCTTCGCTGAGGATGAAGTAGGCGTCATCATCGTCTGACGGGTGTCCTGCCTCCAGCTCGAACATACCAACCCACGGGTTGGCTCCCACTCCGACGCCTCTCCTTTGCAACTCATGCTCTCAATCCCACACTTGCAAGCATCCAGAGAATGCGTAATCGCGTACAAGTTTATGGGAGACAAGCGAATAGGAGTATGTGCATTGGTCATCAAGAGCAAGAGTACATGTCTGTGACTTTGTGGTCGAAGAGCATGTGAACATGTATGTGCGAGACTGCATGTGTGGATGAGCGGTAGCGCTCGAGTTTTTGCTTCAGTGGCTGTGCCTGTGTTTGACTGTAGGGTTCAGCTTTTGTCATCACGTGCAGAATGTGTGAGTGTCGTGCTGTTGTCCTTCCGCTGCCTAACCATATACGCATGCAGTTGATAGCACCCTTGAAAGTACCATGCTTAGTGTTGTAGTTGCTTTGGGAGTGTAGCCTGTCTGAGCAATGTACCCAAGTTGCTTGCTAGCATGGATGCAGCATGCGTAGGAAGCCACCCAACCATCATTTTATGACAGGGTAGCGCGGAAAGCAACAGTGGTATCCGACGCAATGATACATAACTTACAGCATCCAGCATTGACTGAAACAGCGTTCTCGGCGCTGTCTCGTCCGCTCGACACATATTGTATTTATTTCTTTCTTTGCTGGCCACACTGCCTACACCAAGCGGACTGGCTAGTGCGCATAGCCTCGCCTAGCCGCAACTGTAGTCAGCCATTAATGCATGGCTGTCGCCTTACCCAACTAGGGCAAGTTGTGCGGCAAATTGTTGGTTGCCTATGACAGCATGTGGGGGCGATGTGGTTGCACACGCACGATCACATGGGTAGAGACTTGCCATCATGTATAGTACACAACTGTAGAGTACAAGTGAAGAGTACAAGTAATGCTAGACAACGGTACACACATCATATCCGTAACAATCTGTGTGCCTTCTGGGACATGGGACATCCTGGTCCACTCTGTTTGGGGTGTAAGCGAGTCAACCGAAGTCGTACATTTGATACACTAACAGCCGGCGCCCTACCCGTGCAATCAAGTCTCTGTCAGCAAGGCAGGCTCCGGAAGAAGAGGCCTCTTGACAAATGTGCGCTGACCAATGCCTGCAGAGCAACGGTCGAACAACACCTCGTCCAACAGGAACTCTATCCCCGCCAACACTGTGGGCGCAGTACTCCACGAACCACTTGCGGATGTTGGTATACGCCATCCGGAAGGTACATCTGCGCAAGGTGCCATGCTTACCACCAGGTAGATCCCATCGGTTAATAAGAGGTGTTAGGTAGTTGCATTAAGGTGTTTCGACGAGCGGAACTATTCGACCAACTTGTTGTAGTTTCGTATCATAGCCAGCCCGGGCATGTCAGTCAATCCTTGTGCAATTTTCGGATATAATGTCCCAAGCACGATCAGCATGCAATGCTTCATTGCAAACGACGTCACCCTGGCATAACTCATTATACCCTCTTCGCCTAGTTCGCTTTGATATCAGCAAAGAAAATGACAACAGGCACATATTTGCCGTACTAACAGGTGCCGTGCAACAGCACAGCTCTTACAGCCTACGATCATTTACATTGTAAATGGTAACAGTTAGGCATGGTAGGCGCTGGGCAGGCGCCTATCGCTCCTGTCTGTCTCAAAGGGCGTTCACCTCGTCGTGCCCTGCCTTTGAAGGGCCAGTGCTGGGTTGTTAAAATCTGTCGCTTTGTCGGGGCCATCGAGCTCAAGCTTTGCTGTGGAACTCGCCAGCATCCGACGATGCAGGGCTGTGGCCTTGCCGTAGTCGTAATCCTCATCAATACCTGCTACTTGCATATCTCAAAGCGTAGCCAACATGATGAGCCTTGGCAATGCTGCAAGATGCATTCGCATCTCTGCAGATTGCTCTGCTCCTTGCAGCGTGGGAAGGCTGCACAGCCCTCGACCACCCATTGGTGATCAAGAGATGCGACTGCCACTGTAGTCAGAGCACAAAGCCTTGCCACCGGTGGTGTACCCAGCGATTGGGTCGCCCGACAAATAGCCGTCACAGTCAAAATACCAGCAGCAGATGCTCTGCACCATAACCATCGCCTGCAGTGTCAGCAACACGTGCGTAGGTCGATGTCTATAATGGGTGTGCGTGCGTTGAGTGCTGTTGGTAAAACTGGCTGTGCATGCATGTACATTTGTCAGCATGCATACTCGTACATGTAGGTTGACCTACCAAAGTGGCTGCATGCGTGAGCGCGTGTCAGCTTTGTTGGAGAAGGTATGCGCGTGCGCGTATGCATATTGGTTCATGTGCCAGGCATAATAAACAGGTTTCCCGTCAGTCTGTAAGACGTGTTGATGTAAGCATACGTGTGTACACTGTACACACATGATGTGTAATCGTGCACCATATATGTGCCCTAATCCAAGCATAGGTGCAAAATGAGCATGTGTGTGCGGCCGCTCTTACCTCAGTAAGGTGAGGGTTACCATACCCTGCAGCGCCGATTGCCTCACCCGCCTACATACTTAGCGCACATACCAGCGAGCACATACAGGTTCTGGCAAGGCAGCCCAATTGCTATACTTACTGCCGTCCTGCTCCTGCAGCGCTGCTTCCGTCCTCTTTATCTTGAAGTCTGTGTCAGTTAGCAGCAGCACCAGCAAGAGGCGGCAATGGAAGCCACAACAGCAGGAGCCAACATACTGACAGATTTCGGCAGCGCCGTGAAGTGGAAGCACTGCCAAAGGTTCAACTCTTGCAGAGCAGCGAGGTTGCTGAAGGTCTCCAGCGGCAACGTCAAGTTGTCGCATAAGGCTAGGTCTACCCATTTGAGAACAGTGAGGCTGCCGAAGGACTCCGGCAGCGACGCCAAGCTATTGCAAGCACATGGAAAAGTCAGCGCAAACCGCAGTGGTCACAACCGTTGTGACCATCAGATCACGGGTTGGGACTAGACTCACGACCACGAGCCTACAGTATGGTGGCGACGTCCGACGACCATTAATGGTGCAATGTTACCACCTTGTTGCTGGTTCGCGGACCATACTGGTGTGATTATAACCAAGATTCACCGCCAGTATGGTGCCGAATAATCCGCACCAGTCATGGCGGTGAGGTTACACCAGATGTGGTGCATACGGTCAAGACCACCATAGTTGTGACCTTCATGCCATGCATGGTGTGTTACCACCTCGTTGCTGGTCCGCGGACCACACTGGTATGGCTGTAACCGGTATTCATGCTGGCCACTGCGGCATGACAATTACACCATTAATGGTTATGACGATTGACACCAGTGTGACATGACATTTATACCAGTCGTGGTCATGACGGTCGGCACCATGGCGGCCTAACCGTGACGCCATGTATGGTGGAAACAGTCATCACCACTATGGCATGACCGCCATAACCAGTGTTGGTCATGACATTCATGACCACCATGGTCCAATGATCACCACAAGCATGGTGCACACTTTCACAACGAGTATGGCACAATTGTTATGCCAGTGTTGGGAAGATGCATCACCACAAGAAACCATTATTGGTTGTGGCAGTTATACGATGCCTGATTTCATCGCCATGCGAACTGCAAAAAGCATGCATAAGAAATGTACAACAACGCCAGTTGGCAACTCGCAATGCACCTGGAGTGAAACTTGCAGAAGGCCAAGCAAAGGTTTATTAGTGCAAGTACATTATGTATGTACAATTTGCTAGCCAAAACATGCTGCTTATAACCCTACTAGAGCGTCAGCTTGCGGCAACACGCACGAAGCAGCCCTGCGTGCTGCCTTGCCAGGCATCAGATACTCAGCACGCCATTGCACTCCTGGCTTCTTCTTCGTTAACCACCACACAACCTCGTGGTCTCCCTCCCACTCGACCCAGCGCTTGTCAAATGCAACCCTCAGCAACTTGTCGATTCGCTCACGGGTGGTAAACAGCAGCTTGGGGTCCTTAACAGCAGCTCCGTACGTAACACGATGCGCAAGACCTCGTGCACAATGGAGTCTGAGGGGTTTTCCTTCACATCGCAGCAGACAGCAGCGGCGCGGAGCCGCGCTTCATAGGTTCCAGACAAGCTGGGGTCTGCATTTTGCAACCCCACGACAGTGTGAGACAGCAGCAGCTACGGCGATGACAACTATAACATATTGACTATGATTCACCTCTGTATCACCTTCGAGCGAAGGGACCTCACGCGGGGTGGCACAGGCGTGATCTTTAAAGCACCATTAAAAACAGTCAGCGATGCCGCAGTTTACATCATTGCTTTCACTGCAATTAGGGCAGGGGCATACAGCATCCTGTGTGCACAAAAATGATGGTCATGCGATTTCTCGACCCACCTGTTACACACATACACAAGCGCATACATATGAGTGAAACAGGCTGCAATTTAGTGCTGTGTACATGGAATTGAAATGTATCTCTTACCCGCTCGCTTAGACGATGCGCAGACTCTCCGTGCCAGCCGTCCTTCTTGGATGCTGGTATGCAAATGCGGGCATCCATCGCGCTCCGACACTCGCACGGCGCACACCACGTAACCTGGATGGCGTATGAGCGGCAGGATGCTCCTGGAGTTATGCTTTTTACAATCCCCGTTGCCATTGCAAATGTAGTGAACGCTGGCTCCCTAGCACAAGCAGCTAGTGAATCAGAACATGCACTTGTCCATGCATATAAATTTGCAGCATTTGGCATGCTACAACAACGATGCGCCGCAACATACAATGTACCTTGCTGCAGATGCCTCTTGCAGCTGCACATCCGATGGCGGTGCAGTAACATGCTGTGCATCCAGCCATATGCCAAGCAGCACAATGTTCAAACCCTTCTGGTGGTTATACGGCTGAAGCACCCCGAGGTCTGACCAGCAGATGTGGAGTTTGCACACGACCTACCGATGCGAACTCGCTTGTCCCGCGCCGCTTGTTTGCGCTCTTCCACTGTGGGGCCGTTGCGGTTGCCGCGCTTGCAGCTGTTGATGACCTTCTCAATGAACTGCCTATGTATTCACACCCATGCGCATAAGTATGCACCTCACCATGTGCAGCAGCTGCAGAATGTACAGACAATGCAGCAATGCATGAGACAACATGTGCACTCACCCTCATCCCATGCAAGTTTGTAGTCCCCCCAAACCAGGGGCTTGTGTTCGTTGAAGACTTCTCTGATGCACTCTCGTCGCTTGTCGATGTAGGCTGAGCTACTCTCGAAGTTGGCATTCCTTGCAGAGCCGTCGGGGAAGTGCTTCTTAATGACTTGAAGCAGGATCCGCCAGTTGTCCTGCATGACCATGGACTGACCTTTTTAGTTCTGTGCCAAAAACTGCATGCCTGCGCAAACAACATAATCAGACCAAGTAAGACTGAGTGCGATTTCGAACGGAAAACTCTTAGCAGAAGACATACGGTGTCTATACCTGCATGCAGTCCGCACTATCATGTACCACGTTGCAATAAACCAAGAGCAGACACGAGCATGAGACTTATGAACGGCCTACAGCAAGTGCAAGGCACTTAGCAGCCACACTGCCTGGCGTTCCGCAAGCACAAGTTCCACATTTGAAACTGCGACATTGCAACAATGAATGCAACGTGTGTGTGACAGTAGCTGGGATCAAGGCAAGTGCTTATTCCAACAGCAGCGGCATGAAATCTCAGCGCAGGTGGATTCAATGTAGGCCATAACCGAGAGCAAGTGGATACTGCCTGTTGGGATGCCTGCGCTAGGGTCGCCTTTCACGCGGAAGCACCTTTGGGCGGTGGGGTCTGTCGGACTGCTTTGTGGTGTCGGGAAGCCAGGCTCCACAAGGTTGATGATGTCAGACTCGGTGCCGCTTGTGAGTGTCTGCAATGGCGGAGCGGCAGTTTCTATGTCATGCAAAAGCTTGGAGATGACTCTCACTGGCAGACTCATGGCGCGGAACAACTCGCAGTTGCACGCTAAATACGCTGCACCATCCACCATGCTAGTTTTAAACAGCTTTGCAAAGTCGCCGCAGGCAATGATGATGGTGGTGTGCTCAACTATACCCTCCACTGTCAGGCTGCCTACACCCGCCATGGTAGCTGCGCCGCCGCCGCCGCCGCCGAGAGCTGCTTCACTAACTTGCGCTGTGCCGCAAAATGGAGCGGTTGGGGAATTTACAGGCAATCGTTTGGATTTTCGTGCAATGCGCGTTGACCTCACCAGGTTGACCAATCTAGAGTCTCCAAACGGACTCGGTAGCGCACTAGCGCACTAGCGCACGTGACGTTGTGCGGTCGGTAAACAGTAGGCGGCGGCTAATCTGGCCGCGGGCGTAGGCGGTGGCGGCGGGTGGTAGAGTGTGTGCGCTAGAGTGGCTAGCATGTTCACCAGTATATCCAAGGTTACAAAACATCAACTTTGCGACAGAGCATTCAAGCGCAAGAGGCAAGAGGATGCGCATCTGTTAGGCCATGCAGAGCAGCAGGAAACTACGCAGAGCGGCATGTCGCAGTCCCAAGTCTTGGATGGGTTTGAGCCGCATTCTGCCGCGACAGACAGTACGCATGCTGAAAGCATGCACCATGCTGGCTCATGCACGAGACGGGCTCGCCTGCTGGCTCAAGTCGTGCATTGGTGTATGCTCTCTGCTGGTGTAGCAAATGCAAAGGGCTCAAGCAGGTATGATGCATGCTTGCAGCATTGGTCTACAGCGCTGAGAATACACGCCTAGTGCATGCCGCACGTTACTCACATGGTGTTGCGTGTTAGCCTATTAATACGTTGAAGATTGGACGGCACCTTCGGCGCGACCAGTTGGCGCAGGAGATGGTGCATGGCCAGAAAGCGGCTTCACCACTGCAGCAAACAAATGAGCATGTGCGAAACATCCTACAGGAGCATCTGAAACAAACCAATTAGGAGCACGAGTCCTCAAGGAGTATGTTGACAATGTTGACATACACATGTGCAAGTGACACGCCAACAATATCAACATAAGAGCATGACTGCTACTGCCATTAATGCCATACAAGTCTAGGGGTTTTATACCCCGCCAGTTTCTACACACGTCTACATTTGCAAGCACCGCGTGCACGATACTCAGCCTTTCAACGCGCTCTAAGTTGCGCTGTTTAGCTCACGACTAGAGCTTTTCAACGAGCTAAACCACGTCTGCTAAGCTTACGTATCCACAAAGCTACACGGTTTCTCCCAACGCTCTACTCAGCATCTAGTCCGGAGTCCGTCCTGGCTCGACCGTCTTGCTAAGTCCGGAGTCCACGTGCTCGGCCCATACCTTCGACTCTGGACTCCTGTGTGGAGGGCAAGCTGACCGGATACAAGCATCACCCATGTGATACCTTCAACAGACAAGACGCTGGAGTTTATCCGCATCGCGGATGAACGCGCGCTATCTGCTGCATTTATTGACGACGTGTTGAGGTGGGCCTTTGGCGGCCCGCAAAGCCTTGCTGCAATTGCATCCAGAAATCAATGGCGGGATGACGAGCATGCTGCAAGCAAGGTACCACACAGCCGGTTTCATGCTTTGGCTGCATTAGGTGCGAGTAGCGGCTGTTGCCAGCGAAGTGCCGGATGGGGCTGTGTACGTTCACTGTTGAGCTTTGCCATGGCAATTCATGTGACAACGCTGTTTCTTTTGCGTGCTGACGTCAGTGTATTGGCTACATAACATGTTGAAGCAGATGGGCATGCCCGTGCCGCTGAAGTATCATGCTTGCGTGAAAGATGGGCACTGGCATCTCTTTGATCCGGTGCCATTGGAGCTTGAGCCCGCTGATGATGGCACCAACACCCCAAATGGCAGCGTAGGGAGGCGGAGATGCAGCTGCTAATGAAGGAGAAGTGTCCTACCTGCAGCGCTGAGCGTGGCAGCATTGTAACCTTTACTACCAGTCTTTAAAGGCTCGCCTGCAGCTGATGTTGAAGTCGCCCTCTGTGTGCGAGCAGCTGCTGGAGTCCTGGCGCAAACAGGGCAACTAATATCGCAAGTCAGCAAGCCATGCACCGGGAGCACAGAGGGAAGTGTGGGACGGCAAGAAGTGGAGGCGGTTTTCATGGTTCTGGGACCCTAGCCAGCCTATCGTGTTGCCCGTGTTCTGCACCTATTGCAAGCATATGCACATACCGGAACATGACATCCCAGCCGAAGGCCAGATGTTCCTGGCGGAGTGGGTGTTCAATTGTGTGAACAGTCTGTGCCCAAAACCCAATAACTGGCAGCTGCGCCAGTGTACATGGAAGTCCGCAAACTTGGCGCTTATTGGTCATTGGGACGGCTTTTCTACTGCCACCACATCGAAGCGCAGCACGTTGGCTGTGAGCCTCCAAGTCCCGAATGGTGGTGAGTGTAGTGGCTGCATGCAATGCTGCATCTAGCCCACCTTTGGTATTCATTTCTTGTCTCCGCGCAAGCAAGAAGGTGAATTGAAAGAACAACTCGTTGCTACCTGTTATGTTCATACCCAAGGACTCTGTCCCCAACGTCCCAGACAACTTCGATGCCTTCTTGGAGCCACTGGTGTTGGAGCTACAGAAACTGTACGCCAATGGCATGCAGGTTGAGTATGCTCTGTCCAACGCGCACGTGCCAACAACACTGCCTGCCCGGGCAGCGGGTGAAGTGTGCATGGTGCGGGCCATGCTCTTTCTCTGGACAGGCGACCATCCAGCTCAATGCGATATGGGCAAGTTTACTGGTGCCGGTGCGAGATGCCCTTACAGGCGGTGCCATGTGGTGGGCAACGAGGAAAAACGCAAAGCTCATCATAAGAATTGCGTGGAGCAGCCAGATCACACGTTTACGATTGACTTGGTGGCTTACGACACCAAGCGTTATGTGTATTCACTCAATCGTGAGGTGAACCGTCACCCCCCGCCTGCACGGAATGCAGCGGAGACACATGAGGTTGCGCTCCGCCATGAACCCGACGCTGCGGGCATCGCGCCTGAATAGGCGGTGCGCAAGGAACTTGGATTCAACACTGGCGTCAAGGGATACAGTCCCCTGTGGCGCTTGTATGACTTGTACGAGTTCGACCCAGTTCTCGACCTGGTGTTCGACACTATGCATGTCTTGGCTGAGAACATGGCCAAGTCGCTGTGCAAGCGCTTGATTGGCTCGGGGGGTGAGGCAACAGGTGGATCAAATGCATTGGCTCCAGCGGATAGGAAGAGGGTCCATGACCGTATCGAGGCGTTTCAGAAGTCACTTACCACACAGCTAAAGGCTGGTCGTTTTCCTCACGGAATTACATCCAGGCAAGTCTTGTGAGGTGTTGTTGGTAAAGGGGTTGGTGGTTGAAATACGATAATCATCTGCGCAAATTGCCAGATGAGCGCATTTGCAGCACACATCTGTTGACGGTGGCAGTTTGTAACCAGTTATGCTTCAACCTTGCAGGCTTGGCTAGTGGAAGGCTTAGGAACATCAGAAGTTCGTGCAGCTGATCATCCTGTACATTACAGACTTGCTTAAAACTGTGGAGCAAGGTCTATGCATGACTGTGCATGAGATATTCCGCATGTTCTATAACGTTACACGGGTTGATGGATGGACCAGAGGCCACATGGACTACGTCAATGCCTTGTTGCGGCACTGGCGAGTCATGTCTTAAGAGTACTTGGGGACGAACAGCAAGGCGCTGGAGCACGCTGCAGGGGCTGGGCACTTGCTTGAGGACCTCGTTAATCATGGCACGCATGAGATCTACTGGTGCTATGTATACGAACGAAAAGTACACGAGCACCTGGAGTTGCACATCAACAAGAAGGAGTACGAGTTCACGTATATACACAATGCGCGGGAGTGGTTTGTGTGCACGGTGGAGCAGATCAAGCTCGACAACATTACTGGTCTTTGCGACAGCGAGCGAGCATTAGCGCACATCATGACGCACTACAGGCCTTCTATCCTGGAGAAGGTGACTGAAGTGCAGCCCCTCAATCGCAAGGGTTGGTACCAAGCGCGCAGCATGGAAGCGGCTCGTGCTCTGTGGCGTGTCATTGAGTTGCATCCGCATTCCTCTATCGCTGAAGAGGCATTGGATTGCGTCCTCATTGGTGATAGTTCAGTGAAACTGCTGTCCGACAGGGACTTCAGTGGAGTAGATGGCGTGCTGCAGTCCATGAACTGTACAAAGCTAGAGACAGCATTGCAGGTGGCGACTCACTTCAGGGCCATCAGCATACGAGGCGTTATATACAGGCTGTCATTTTGTGCTGATGCTGCGATTTGCCATGTTAGACACCGTGTACTGAATTGTGCTCGGGGGTGGCAAGTCGCAGTTTAAGCAATGGTATGCATGCGTTTTGCCTGGTTACAGTGGTGCGGACGAATTGTGATTATAATGGTATATCGTGTTAATCTAACAGACAATGTGCGTTTGTAGGAAGCAAGAGGACGTGGTGTATTGCGTCAGTAAACGTGAGGTGGCCATCGCGCAACTGTCTAGCATCCTGGTCCACGAGCATGTGTACTGTAGATGCGTTTTGCGCCTGAGGGTGTACTTTATATTCCATGGTGACTTGCATGGTAACGTTGTCGGTGACATGGCGGCGACCCCTGTCGACAAGGACCGCAACACTACGTTGTATATTCCTGCCCGAGATGTGCTGCGCAAGGCAATGCTGTTATCGGTGCCCTTTAAGAGTGCGCCGGATACTGATCGCCTTGCATACGACGTGCATTGCACGGTGGTGAGGTTGCCATTGTCGGATGTGGATGGCCCAGTGCATCCGGTCAGTTGTGATGTAGTCGAGCTGCGAGAGGGGGACAACACCATGTGGGACGAAACGATAATTGACGCTGTGTAGGCGTGTCTTGAACACGGACGATGTGCTGAAGGAGGCCTTAATTCAAGTCCTGGAGAGTGTAACGCGGGGCTTAGCCAACTAGGCCATGGCAGCAAAAGTAGCTACCATAAGAGGTTGTGTATGGCTTATCAATGCTTCATAAGCCCTTCGTAGCCTACTCCACATTAACCGGCAATACATACAACCCGGCTCTAACCGCGACTTTACCTGCACATCTAGTCTTTCATGACCGGTAGGGCTAGGTCGCGTCCGGTCATGACCAGCCATTACCAGTCATGCCGCATAGTTTTCCGCGACGACTTGCCACGTTGCTGCGCGCAGGAGCAACCCAGCGCATTGACTCAGTCGACTTAACCTCACAGTTAAATTCGTAACCATTCTCACTAACTACCTTGCATCGTTTCCGACGTTCGCGAAAATTTACCCACTCACTCGCAATTCCTTGCGCCCGATGGGACTCGATCTCATAACCTCTAGAATTTCAGCTCCGATACCAATGTAACGCGGGGCTTGGCCGACTAGGCCATGGCAGCAAAAGTCGCTACCATAAGAGGTTGTGTATTGCTTATCAATGCTTTATAAGCCCTTCTTAGCCTACTCCACATTAACCGGCATTACAGAGAGTGCGCCGGAGTTTGCACACAGTTTGAAGGACTCCGCCGTGGTAAGAGCCAAGTCAAGTACGCGGCGATGCGCGCGTCATTCGCTGCCAGGAGGTGATCCGTAGTGGCGTGAAACACTACGTAAGACGCCCAGCTGGTTTGCAGCCTCTGCCTGACTGGCGAAGGCACCAAATGTACTTGTAGAGAGAGGTTTTACATAGCACGGACTAACCCTTAGAATCACTTGATGTTGGCTTACATGCGAGCGTCTCAATGCAACCCAGCTACTCCAACTGCAACCTCATCGTGTTGTCTAATATGTGCGCATTCGCATGCAAATCATACCTGTGCAAACAACTATTCCAGCCCTAACCCTAACCGATAACCCTAACCCTAACCCTAACCCTAGCCCCAACCCTAACCCTAACTGCCTGCCCTTAGCCCCAGCCTTAACCCTTCCCCTTAACCACACCGCCAAACCTTTCACAAAGCCCGCACACATAATTACCATTACGTGTACGTATGCATACAGTGACCCATGCAAATGAGTGCCCTGTGCAATTGCATTGGATTGTCACTTTGCGAAGGAAGGAGAAAGCCAACTTGAACTCCTTGCACAACACGCGGAACCTATATTAGTATGACCTTTTGGGATGCTTGAACACTGTACTTAAGTAGGGAATAGAAGTGGAGTACCGTGCTGTTGAAGCAGACTCGTATTCGTATATACACAAATTAGTTGCAAACATGTATAGTATACACACTACTACACATGTAGTGTAGGAAAGGAATTGCAACAGTGTATATTAGTAAAGAAGTATACTACATGTAACTATAGCGGTATACACAACATGCATAGTTCAAGTAGGATTGTATGATTACAATATTACTACCATATACAATATGCACACGTATATGGCCTAGATATGTACGTGTGTATATTGCAATACATCCTTATAGTGTAGTGGAGTGTCAAAGTGTAGTAGAGTGTTGTAGAAGTGGCATTGCAGCAGTAGTGTAGTACCTGATAGGTAGAACTAAAGTCGTATACGATGGTGCAAGTAGGAACCATTAATAGCCATGCACAATGTGTAGGCATGCACCTTATGTACATACAATTGTAGTGGAGTATTGAAGTGTGGTAGAGTGTTGTAGAAGTGGCATATAGCATTGGTGTAGTGTACTTCAATATAATAATAATTTCTATAGACATATATATTGTTAACATACACCCTTTTTGCACAAGTACACTATATCAAGTGTTGTGAAGTGTTGAAGTGTAGTGGAGTGTTGTAGAAGTGCCACTATAAAGTAGTGTAGAAGTGTACAAAAAGCCTAACTGGCGTAGTATGCACTGTAGTAGAAGTGGGAATGTATATTAGCCAGATACCTTGTCGTTACATGGCAGTATTTAAGCGTGTACATGGCGATGCAATGGTGGGTGGGTGTGCCATATACAGTGGCAGGCAGTTGGTGGAGTTTGGTGAAACACATAACCAAGTACAACACACGCATGCCTATGCACTACGCAACACACGGGGCGACACATGCACACAGCAAACAGCACATGTACACAATGCCAGCACGTGTACAGACCACACTGCCAGCTTGGCAAACCTACGACTCAACCATACAGCGTCTACTGCTGCCTCTCGCCCGAGCGAGCAATCACAATCTCCCGAGCACGCTCAAGGCTGATGCGTTTGAAGACTGCACCAGATCGTCGACCCGAGCGTTCAGTTGGCTCTCATGCGCTGCCAGAATGGTTGATTGCTCCTTAACATCCACGGACTCAATGCTCGGGGCTGCTGTCTCGGGGGACCCTTCGAAGCCACCGGTGGGTGTGTCGGAGTCTTCATCTCTTTTCTCCTGCACCGGTGAGTCGTCATGTTTGCTGCTCATCCCCAGCCTCTTGCTGACGCGCGGGCTCATGTGCATTGCTTTGCACGCTCTTGCTTTGATGTCCGCTGCTGGGTGTAGTGGCGTAAGAGAGGCTGGTGGGTCGACACCTAAAAGCGGCCACGCACCCTTGCGCTCGCCCTCCGGCATGTCCATTACATCCTCCAGCACGACCTCCAGCATCGCTAAAAAGTCACACGAATTGAAGTCATGTTAACACAGTTGCAATGGCAGGCGATTGGCAAACCGTAAGATGGCATGACTTTCAAACAGTGCTCACCTGGCGTGTTGACTACATGCACACCAAATAGGTGCTCCAAGAGGCCTTGATGCACCAGCACTTCGTAGGGAGTGGTTTAGTCGCTTGCCACACACTCGGGATCGGCCCACGTGAGTGCCTGCAGAGCGAACCGCCTCCACCGATGTCGCGGGCTCAGTTTGTTGTGCACATACAGGATGCCCGTGTCGATCATTCCAACGAGATGAAGCACAGGGCTTCCTGGACCAGCAGGCACCGCTGACTCCAACGCGTCGCTCACGCAGGAGTCCCTTGGTACCTCCTCTTCATCCGCCCTCTCGAGTGCCTGCGTAATCTGTGTGAGTACAGCACGGCGCTCAGTCTGCGTCAGCGGTGGCAGGTCTAGCGGCGGCTCCTCAACCACCTCGTAGCCCGTGAAGCTAACTCTCGGCAGACGGAGTTCTGCACATGCGTGATTGACCGAGGCTTAGAATATTCCCAACATTCCACAGCAGGCGGCCAATAGATTGCAAGACACGAGACGCGCGAGATGAATCTCCTTCCTGCCACCAGGTGAAGTCGCGCAGACGCACATATGCCCTTTTGGTTTCATATGCGCGATATGAAACTGTTAGAAATCAACAGTGACGTGCCAATGCGACCGCTAGCAATAAATTCAAGTACAAAACCACCGTACCCCAGTTGACAATGAAGAAGCAAAGTAGGCCCATGTTCCGGGCTCTCTTTATACGGGTGTCGAATGTGCAACGCAGTGGGGCGGAGGACTTCCTCCTGCGAGGCACGTAGTCAAAACAGCGTCACAAAAAGCATCTGTGCTTTTAATGCATCATAGTCCCCAACATCATTCGGAACGCACACTCACCGGTGGAAGTGTGAAGCGTATAGCTTTGCATACTGTGCGAAGTATACGTGTATGCGTATGTCGTCATGGAAGTCCACCATGCGAGATATTGCGTTGCGCAACACTCGCAGATCGCATAGACGCTTGGCGGATGCTCCCGCCATGGTCTTGGCGTCAGCGTACACATCTTCCCAAAGCAGCATGCAGTCCTTGTACTCCACAGGACCTAATTTCTGGAACAGTCTGTCAAACTGCTGCAACCCGCGCATCGCTGAAGGAAATGCCAAAGCACGGATTTTGTGCAGGGAGTGTGTCTCATCAATCCACCAGCTCCATGTCGTGTCTGCCTGTCCCGTTATGTCCTCCAACTCCGGCACGTCCGTGATGTCAAGGAGCGAGACCTCCTCCTCCCCAATCGGTTCCGGAATTGGAAACTCCCAAACTTGCAGCCCCCCAACTTCGCACATAGTCAACTGCAGCGGCCATCAGGGTGCGGGATGGTGCACTGCCAACATTACATTGGCGATCGGCAAATAACCATCCGCCGCCTCTTTGCGGAAGCAGCGACGGAATGCGACATGGAGGTGAACCAGGTAAGGCGCAGCACATACAGCCTCGGTGTTCTGCACGCAGGCTGTTAACAGAGAGCCAGCCTAGTTGGGTCGTTGTTTGCTATTTGTTTGTTTTTGTTTGTTCGAGGCACACAATCAAGCGGTGTGTATCTTGTTCTATCACAGGGTGCGGTCTTGGTGGGCCAGGCAATTGACCCACAATCAATGAATTACGCGGTGAGTTGAGGCGCATATGCATGCCTTCTGTCTCTACCAAAAGGTGGCACAGTGTTTGCGTTTGCATCCTAGTTGTTTGAGCCATCACCACAGTTGCTATGAACAGTTTCATCACAATGTTGCATCACTCTCTTGCATAATAACAGGTGGACGCAAATGTGGTCCAGCCACCTGCCCCACTCGACTTGACCAACAACATTCGTTCGGACTCTCATGCATGCTGCTGCTGTCCTGCACCTTGGTTGACATTGCCATTATGCACTTGCAATGCATGTGCCATGTCCAGATCCGCTGTAAGTCACAAGTAGTTGCCATGCAGGCGTTGCCTCTCTAAGCCACCACTAATGTCAATGCGGGTCTACCAAAAGACGGTGCAGGAAGAGTCCTGGACAACACTGCACGTGGGGACAGTCACAATAGCTCCGACATGATATGCACAACTCTTGTCGAATGCATGTGTGTGGATCCCTATTGATGCTTGGACAACAGCAGCGGCGCATATGCATCACTGCTTATGCACGGAGGCATACGCGCACGCAGTGGTGGTTGCACATGCAGTACACACACACACATACAGATAACACCCTACGGCAGGCACCACTTCGCCCCCTCACTGTCACATTGGCAGAGCTCCGCAAAGAGACTGCGCCTGGGGAGACTGATCCGGATTACTGGCAAACCTTCCTTGGACTACTGGGCGAGGGGAAGACACTGGAGGAGGCGGCGGATGCAGCCGCGCTCGATGCTGACACCATACTCCAAGGCCGCACTCTTGCACAACAATGCTCTAGCAACGACACGCCGCCTGCGAACATTGGCGAGGGAGGGGTTGTGGAGCCGCCTCACCCTGCTGCCAATGTAGCGACGCAGCCGGATGCGGACACAACACTCGCCACACGTCTGCAGCAAGCAGAAGAAAAGCAGCTCCGCCTACAACGCAAAGAGGACAAGTGCGTTGATCACGTCAACACCCTGAAGAAAATGCTTGAGAAGGCGCAGGCAGACCTGAAGAGTGTCGGGCCGTTTAAAAGGGAGAGGCTCAACACAAAAAAGACCCAATCAAGCTCGAAATTGAGGAATTTTAGGAGTCCCTGATGGCTGCTTGAAAAGCCCAACACCAGGTGCGAATATCATGTAGCACTTTACTCCGCTCTGCTGTAGCAACGCAATGGTGGTGTATGTCACTTGCTGCCACCCGCCAACTATCAATTTGGTTGCATGGCGAATTGCCATTGAGCGCTACATTGGGGGTGCACAGCGTGTGTTGGCAAATCGCAAGTTGTATTTGCAGGCAGTTGCAGCACGCAAGGAAGCTGACCTCGAGATCAACTGGGCGAAAGTAGCTTTGCGCCAACAACAAGACATCGCATCTCCCTCGGCCAAAGGCAAGAAGCGCAAGAGCCGGAGCCTATCTGCAAGCGTCTCACCGAAGAAGCGCATGGCCACAAGGGGGACCCCGAAGAAGCAACGGGAGTTGGCCAAAAAGGGAGCACAGGATTCACGCACCGGCAAGAAGTTATTGCTTAAAAATGCAACAGCACAGTCGGGGCAGACCGAGTCGCAGCAACAGCAGGCGAATTGGGAGCCGGCGCAGCCGGTGCAGCAAGAGGAGCAGACCATGGCCAGGCGCAAAAGCTGCAAGCCGCACAGGTACCGGCCCGGTATGGTGGCGCTGCGTGAAATAAGAAAGAATTAGAAGTCATGTGACACCTTGCTTCCTAAGATGCATGAGTGCATGCTGCACTTGCCAATGTCCAACAGCTGTGCGTCACATGATGCATGACTTTTAAGTCCATCGCGTGCAGCTTCCATTTTGCCTGGTCCGAGAGGTGAGCGCAGGCTTCACGGGGGATAGAGGGCAATACAACTACCAGGCTTCAGCCATGTCGGCGCTTCAAGAGGCAGCGGAGGCATTCATTGTGGAGCTTTCTGAGAAGAGGTTAGTGCCTCCTCACAGGAAACACTCTGGTTGTGGCAGCTTACCCACTGTATTCCTTGCAGCAACCTTTGCGCCATCCACGCCAAGCGCATCACCATTATGCCAAAGGACATGCAGCTGGTGCGACGCATCGATGATAAAGGTCTGGGCAGCTACCAGTAGGCATATGGGCATATGGGCGGTGGAGTGTATAGGGGTTTGGTGGCTGATGGGAGGGGGGGGNGGGGGGGGGGGGGGGGGGGGGGGGGGGGGGGGGGGGGGGGGGGGGGGGGGGGGGGGGGGGGGGGGGGGGGGGGGGGGGGGGGCACCAGCAACATGACTAGTGTATGTGCAACCTGTTCTGTATGTCATAAGGGTATTTGGTTGTGCTTTGCATGTGCCTGCTGACTGAACACACTGTACACATTGTATCTGCACACTGATCAGCAATGTGCACTGACTATCAACCAACTAGAAACACGTGGACATATGCAGCGTGTGCTTTGCAAGGGTGTGGGCAACCGCATTGACACACAGAAACATACAACACTTAGCCATGTAACCTGCATAAACAGCCAGTAAACAGAGTGAGCCGTTTCATAAAACACAGCAGCGCGGTATACCACACCAGCGCTGTCACACCTAATAACGACACACAAGTATCTATACAGCTCGCATGCTGCCTCGCTCCTATTGCTAAGCCTACAAACTTATTTATGGTCCACAACTCGAGACAAGAAGTGCCAACCTAATCTTCGGCTTCAGAGCTGTCCAAGCTGTTAGAGACTGCCATGCCGCAGTCCGCATCATTAGAAGTGGCGCTGTCGATCTCCGCTTGCTTTTCCTACGCTTTGTTGAACTTGGCCTTGAGCTTCTCAAAGTAAAGGCGCATGCGCTTCATGTTGTTCTTGTGTATGGACTTGCGGATACTGACTTTCACTATATGTGCAATGCTATCAAAGTTGTGCATAGATTGCCTACATTGCAGAGCTCTAATGCATTGACCTCATTGATGGCCATCTCGTAGCTGCCTCCCTCTTCGTCGCACTCTTTCAGCAGCTCTTTGTTGATCCTTCAGTGCTCTCACATGTTCACACAAGCAGTAAGCAAGTGCTGTTGTCTGCACATGTAAGAGTCAATGCCTGATCATGCTTACCTCCCTGGCTAGCTTGGCAATTTCCTTGTTCTGGGTTGTCACCTGCTGAGTTAGGCGATAACCTGCAAAGCCAAGCACGGAGTTGGTGCATAAATTGACGCACAAATTCACGCAATACTCGTCCCCAGCGCATGTGTTGTACATTGCATGTGTCAATTTCTTCAACAGCTACAACCAGGCACCCCACACACCTCGAGTGGTGAACACACTCTGATCCCCACTGAAGGTTGATACTGAGCATATATACCACTTGCCGCTCTCCCGACCTGGCACACAGGATGTCCAAGGCCCAAGGCCTTGTCACTGTGTGCTGACCTAGCAGCACATGCTGACTGTGTTCAACACAGGACCTGTGTCATGCCTATCGCCCAAGCATGCCAGTCATCATCGGGCATGCCTACAGCGAGACCCTCGCCCGGCTTACCAGCATGGCAACCCGCGCGCGTCTCTGACCAGTAGCTAGGTCATGTCTCTAGAGTAGCTCATGACCATAGCCTACATAGGCACCGCGCGTAGCTGTTCAGTTGTGAGTTCAGTTACAAGTCAGGTTCTATATATCGAGTGAGAATTTCCTGTGGAAATAGCCTCGATATGACCGTTAGCTTATGTTCCGGACAATCATGAGTTGACTTGTATAAGTAGGCACAGTGTTTACCGGATCAGCTGGTGACACTGTAAGTGAGAAAGCTAAGAGCTTGTGAAGCGATTTGAACAAAAAACACACCGTCCTGGTTCCCAAGAATCCCCTCACCGTGTGAGAGCCTGTGCATGTTCTTGTGCACTGTGCTTGTCCTTGCTGTGAGCTTTGTGTACTTGGTCGCGGTGTGCTTGTTGGCATCAGTCAAGGCATAGCATCCACGTGTTGCTTGCTCATTCACCTCACTGAACAGTGTAGTTTCTCTTCCACTCACGCAAAGAACTGTGTAAACAGCACTACCTATAGTAGTGGCTTGTTGACTTACATGGTCACCCTCTTTGCTCAAGTGAGTGTAGTTGCAGGCTCTACATCAGCATCGCAATCTGTAGTTGTACACATCACAGTGCAGTGTTGTCACCGTCATCGCATAGCGCGCACAGGCGCTAGTGTGTTGGGTGATAGCAGCACTGGAGATCCCATTGTAGAGCACAAACACTCTACCCTTCATCCACTTTCACCATCGCATCAGCTGTATGAGCAGGCCCACCCCTTTCTCGCCAATAGAAGAAGGGGACCTCAACAGCTGGAGCCCAACCTCCGACCTCACCTACGAGCGCGCAAGTGAAGGGAGCGATTACCGTAGCAGCAGAGGCTCACGCCCCGTCTCCGGCTTCACCTCCTCTCACTCCACTCCTCGTCAGCGAGCATCTGCACCACCGTTGGACAGTGACGACGAAGAGATGGAGCCTTCCAGCTCAACCAACTCCCTACGCTTCTCCGGACGCCCTGGCACCACCTCACTTGACGAGTTCATCATCAAGTTCCACTCCAAGATGCGGCAGCAGGCCCTCAAGAGCAAGGACTGGACAGATGAGGTATCGTTTCATGTGTCCGCTCAATACCTTGATCACGAAGCACATGATGTGTGGAAGTCCGTCGCTGAGTTGCACAAGATTGATGGCTATGGCGAGTTGGCCAGCACAATAGCCGCCACGTCACTGCACAGCCCATCGGTTACTGTCCCTGTAGCAGCGGCCCTGCCCGCCTCAGTTACGGGTCTCACTCTAGCTGCAGCCATGGAGAAGGCAAATAATGAAGAAGTTGAGGTGGTAGTGGCCTCATTGACTCCTGCAGAGATCGAAAGCAAGAAAGCCGAGCGCCGGATCAGGATACTCAACCGCACCGCTGCCATCATCAGGGAGCAACAAGAGGAGCAGCAAGCTGCAGCATTGAAGATGGGTATGCCCCTGCTACCAACACCGAACTCGTGTGCTCCAGCGGGAGGCAGTGTTTTCACCCTCGGCTCAGTGGCATTGCGTGCACCCGCGCTCACGGTGGGCGCGGCCATGTCGGACTCCCCGTTGAAGGACCTCTACGCCGCACTCCGGCGCACCTTCCCACCTCAAACCAACAGCAAGGTGGAGGAGTTGAGGAGTTTTCGACGGAAGCACCACGAGGACCCTCTCCGACTGTATTCACGGTTGGAAGGGTTGCTTAAAGACACTGACTACAAGATCGTCAGTGAGGAGGCGGCAGCAGTGGTGTATGTGGCCGAGTTGGATCCCACCCTGAGTGAGTCAACGCGCCTGACGCTGAACTACAGCAGGCCCCTCGGCTACACCCTTAAGGAAGCTTTCGAGACGGCACAAGCCATCCATAAGCGCGCAGTGTATGAGAAAGCGTGAGGCACTGCGGTTGGTGTCCAGCACCGCTTGGACTTGGACACCAACCGCAGTGCCTCACGGCCTATGGCAGGCGCAAGTGCAGAGCCTCTTCGGCGGGACCGCAGCCGAGAGCCGCAAGGCATCCATTACAAGGATAAACGGTCAGCTCATGCTGCCTTTGTGGCTCCAGTGCTGTGCCACCGGTGTCGTCGACATGGCCACTACCAAAAGGAGTGCACCGAAGATTACGGCAGCCTTGTGTGCGACCACTGCCACAAGACGGGACACTTGGAGACAGTATGCTGGCTCAAGTTCCCTGAGCTGCGGCCCTCTATTGGCTACAACAACGGCAACAACGCGGTTGGCTACCGCGGCAACAACAACAACGGGGGCTACAACAACAGCAATTGTCGTGGTGGTTGGTAGACACGGGGGGGCCTCGGTGCTGGAGGTTCCGGCGCTGGTTGTGGTGGCGGCGCAGGTGGATGCCGCCTCTGCGAAGCTGGAATCATGCCCGCGGGTGTACCCAATGACTGTGGAGGAAACCCCGGCGGACCCGGTGGTTGTGGGCCTGCCTCGCGTTCAGCTTGCTCCGCGGCGTACGTCCATCGAGCAGCATGAGCCGCTTCTCTGACCAATCTCCCTTCCCACGTGGCCGTGGGCTCGGTGTCCGTGTCGGTCCAATTATGATACTGAGGCATGGGCTGCAGGTACGGCGCGTAGTAGCTGTCGCCGCATGTCGTGAGTGATGGTGGGGACTCGCAAGATCCCTGCCATGTAGGCATCCCACCTTCCTTGTACCACTCCCACATCGAGCACGGTCATGGCGCGAGCGCGTAGGGTGCGCTGGAGGTCAGTCTGCTGTGCGTGTAGCTCATGAGCAATGGCGATGCGCCGCCGTTGCCGTGCGGCTTCCACCCCTGGCAGCCGCAGCATTGCCTCTTGCACTCCCTCCAGCGCGTCCGGGGCTGTGGTGGCAGCCTCGTCGTATGCTTGTCGCAGCGAACGAACGAATGCCCCCAACCATGATGCTCGGTTGCCAAAGGCAAACAGGGGGACAGCAGGGTGATTGGCAACGAGCCATGGCAGCCTTGATGGCGCGCGTGGCACAGCTGGAGGAGAACAAGGAGCAGGACTATCAAGCCTGCTATTCTGCTAGGTGGGCACTGATGGCACCGAAACGGGATAGGGACACTCCCACGCCGTCACGCGTACAACCATCCAGACGTGCGCGCAGGGAAGCTGGCGCGTTGTCAACAGCGGCATCGTCGGACGCCACAAGTGGTGCTGCCTTGGCAGCGACAACCACCGCTGGGACGATGCCGTCGACGACACCGTCAGCATCCACACCGACCACGACAGCAGGTGTCAGCACTCTTGGCACCACGCTGTCCCTGGTGGAGAGCACCCACGCCGCAACAACCATGGTCGTTGGGTTCGGAAGTGGTGAATCCACCACTCCTGCCTCCATCGAAGCGACCACATCAACCGCAACTGCTGCCAACCTCACAGCCGCCACCTCAGTAACGACGACTGCTGCAGGTGCCACCACCATCGCCTCCAGTAGTGCTGCCATACACACTGCACCACTTCCTGAGGGACGCACGGCACCGCCTCCAGCGTTGGGCGTCACACAGCAAGTGCCACGCGGGCCACAAGCAGAGCGCGCCTGGGCGTCGGTTCTACACAACGTGGAACCCACCACCATTGCGTATGGACCAGGGGGGCAACGCACCATGCGCGTGGCACGCGATGATCGCATCTTGCCCCTACCACCTCCAGAGTACCACACGCTGCCGGAACCCACACAACAGCAGCTGGAGGACGAAATCCTCGCCGGCACTGCACCAGAGATGAGGGATCGTCTGTTCGGGGTCACCTACCGACGACCTGCGGTATTGGAGCTGGCCATCCAGTTGTTCCTGGCATTACACGCACGATTGTAGGGCGCACCCAGTCAAACGCAGCAACCCATGCCCGCTCAACAGATCGACTTTGAGCCCTCGCCACTGGACTCACTCGGCCTCCAGCGACACAAAATGCAAGATCTCGTGGTCACCTTGTCTGACATCGCGCTGGGCGCTGATCCCGCTCTCCGGGGGCTCACTCCAGGCAGTCGTCAAGAGCGTTTCTCTGCACTCGAACAGGCCCATCGTTATCGAATGGACCAAGCTGCCCAAGTGGACGCGCGCCGACAAGCGTACGAAGCAGCACACGCCGTTATCGTACCGACCGGAGCGCCGGCAAATGTTGACAGCGCCTCCACGGCGCTGACCACAGCATACTCCACGGCAGTCGCCATCGAGCAGCCAGGACACGCAACTGTTGCATACCAAGCGAGGGCGTTGGCGCAACAATTGCGGGGGGTAATTGCCCCGCTGTTGCCTCCTCTGAACGAAGACATGCCTGAGGATCAACGCGATGCAGGGCGAGGGTACCTCACCCCGCAAGGGGACACCACACAACGAGGAGGAGCTGGTATGGTGGGGGAGCAACAACTCCGTACCGCACTCATCCGGCAAGCAGTCATGTTGCACAGGCCTGAGGGCAACACATTAAGACAGATGATGGGGATGCAAGAGGGCAGCGCCGCTCGAGACAACTGAGTCGGAGGTACAGACACCTCGTATGAAGAGGCTGCGTATTGACGCCAATGCTGCCATGGTGGCCAACCAAGGCAAGCACGTTACCATCAACGGTCTGGCGCCCAAGCGAGTAATGTTGGACACCGGAGCACAGCCTGTCATCATCAGGCGCTTCCTCGCGCGGTCCCTAGGCATAACCAGCTCCGACTTGGTGCCTTCCCCGTACGTGTTGGACACTGCCATAGGTAGCCGAGATAAGGTGATGGGAGTCACCAGGGAGGCCTTTTGCATTCGGTTGACAGGGCTGGACCCAACCCACACGACCGAGATCGTCCAGCAATGTGTGGTCACCAATGCCGGCTCCTTCGACTTTCTGCTTGGGCAGGACTTCAACTTCCCTGTTGGCATGGGCCTCGACTGCTGGACAGAGAGAGCGTGGTTTCGGCCACATTGGGATGAGGATAACGGAGAGGTACAGGGTTTCCTGCTCTCGGGTTGGTCTCGCGCACGCGCGCCCAACGCAAAATGGCTGCCATGGCCACACGCAGCCACGCCCGCACCCGGAAGGCTGTAATGGCCATACACGACGGCGCTCGGACGCAAGTTGCTGCTGGTGCCACGGCCCCGTGTCGAACCGTCGACTCCTCTCCCATCCCGTACAACGAGGAGCAGGAGGATGCCACCGTGGAAGTAGCATTACAAGACCCAGCTGAACGGCGCTGGCGCGCACAGGTGGACGCACACATCTTGCTCAACCATCCACTGATCACCACGCGCTTCCCCAACTACCAAAGCCACGTCAAGGTGCAAGACCACCATATGGTGGCCACCGGAGTGGTGGAGTTCCACACCTTTCGCAGGCAATAGGGCATCACAGTGTTGGAGCTGTTCGGAGGCATTTGCAGTGGTCTTGCTGCGGTCCTCAACACGGGCGTGAAGGTTGTCAAATATTATTACTGCGACCCAGACCCACACGCGCAAACGGTCCTCAAGCACCACTTACGCCAATTGCACGCCAGGTATCCACGTCAACTACCCCTCTCGGCGTTGCAAAGCAGCCTCAAAGCATTGCCACAGGACATCCGGCTGATCACTGAAGATCACCTACTGTCCCTCGGCAACGTCGACCTGTTAATAGCTGGATGGGAATGCCAAGGGCACTCCAGGGCAGGCAAGGGGCAAGGCCTCGAAAACCCTCGCTCCGGGCTGTTATGGGAGATGCTGAGGATCATCCACCTCCTTCAACACCACCAGATCTCCAGACCCCTGGGGTACATCATCGAAAATGTGCATTCAGAGGACGACAAGCGTCCGCACGTGGCCTCCAGCTACCGACAAGTTTGCTCCATTCTGGGGCACCCACTTAAGGTGAACGCGGCACGACATGGCTCGCGCGCACATCGTGTACGTGATAAATGGACAAATTTGGCCACCGTGGAGGAACTCATGACCGCCGAATACACACGCAGCGCTCGGCCGCGCAACCTGCTGGTCGACGACATCCTTAACCCCGGCCGCACAGCACAACCTGTCCTGCGTCATGACCACAACCACTTCTACCCGTGCAATCAGCGCGGTCAGCCCCGTCGCGCACTCCCAACATTGGTGTCCTACCCGGGCTCCTACGCATTTCGGAACGGTGGTGACGGAATGGTGTTCGATGCGACCACCAACAGGCTGAAAGAACCCAATGCACGCGAACGTGAACGCGCCATGGGATTCTTCCCCAACAGCATCACGGGCTCATCGCTGACGGACAGTCAGCAATGCCAGCTGCTTGGTCGCGCCATGGACCAGAACAGCATGGTATGGCTGATGGAGCTGAGCTTCGCGTTGCAAAACCGCCACGTGTCCTTCGAAGATCTCGAATACTTGGCTGGGGGGTGGGCTGATCGCGTGGCCGACACCAAGGCAGCTCACACAGCCCTCGAGGTGATCCACATGGAGGAGCAAGCAGCAGTGACAGTGGAGGACATTCCTGTGGTTGCCAATGCAACCTCCTGGGACCATGCCATTGGCCCGTTGGCCAAAGAAGACACTCGAGAGAAGCTGGAGGCTCTCCTCAACAAATGGAGGAGCCAATTCAGCTTCAATGTGAAGGAATTGGGTACATGTTCAGTGTACCAGATGGACATCGAGCTGGTGGACACTGAGCCGGTGTTCCGACGACAATACAGGCTCTCAAAGTTGGAAGAAGACTTGGTGGAACAGAGATGTAAGGCGCTGCTGGATGCAGGCCTTATCGAAGAGTCCACATCGGACTTCGCAGCAGCAACCGTCATGCCACTGAAGAAGGATTCATTAGGCAACTGGACAGAGCGACGCATGTGTGGCGACTATCGCCCCCTCAACAACAAGACCAAGCAAGACCGGTACCCCATGCCCACAGCAGAGGGTATTTTTGATGATGTGGGAGACTGCACAGACTTCAGCATCCTGGACATGCGTCAGGGGTACAACCAAATCGCCATCAAGGACGAGGACAAGCACAAGACCTCCCTCTGGGGCAACCGACAGTTGTACCAATGGAAGGTAATGCCGTTCGGGCTGAAGAATGCCCCCGCCAAGTTTCAACGCGTCATGGACAAAGCCTTGAAGGGGCTGGACTGCGCGCGGTGCTACATCGATGTCATCCTCATCTTCAGCCGCAGCAACGAGGAGCATCTTCAGCACATCGAGCGGTGCTGGAACGACTCAAGGGAGTGGGGATGACCGTACACCCCGACAAGTGTACCTTCTTCACCCACAAGGTGCCGTACTTAGGGCACATGATTGTGCCCCATGGTGTGTATGTGCAGCAGGCAAAAGTAGAGGCTCTGGCAGCTATCCCTGCCCCGACAGACCTCACACGCCTGCGCGCTTTCTTGGGACTTGCCAACTACTATCGCCGGTTCGTGAAGGACTTCGCGAAGATCGCAAGGCCCCTCAACGAGCTACTGAAGAAGGAGGTGGAGTTCGCGTGGAAGGAGCCGCAACAGCAGGCCTTCGAGGAGCTGAAGAGCAGGCTCACCAGCGCTCCCATCCTTCAACGTCCGGACTACGCCAAGCCTTTCATCCTTCACACCGACTGGAGCAAGCTGGGGATGGGAGCGGTGCTGGTGCAGCACGATGAGAACAAAAAGGAGCGGGTGGTGTCATACGCCAGCCGAAGCAACAACAGCGCCGAGGCCAACTATAGCAGCTACGAAGGGGAGTGCCTCGCTGCGGTGTGGGCCATCTCCTTCCGACCTTTCCTCTTTGGTCGACAGTTCCAACTTGGCTTGTTGACTTTGTATGCTACAGCACAGCATGTTCGTAGGAAGAACACCGACTCCATCTGCCCGTACTACCCAGCAGCAGCACACCAGCTGCACGAAGCACTTGTCACCATGAGGGTGGAGGTCATCTTTCTGTTTTTGCTACGCGTTACACAGGTGGCGCAGCAGCATGTCCAGCACAGCATGGCTGTCCATGCAGCTGTCCGAGACAGCGTGACCCTCGACTCCCCTCGACCCGACACCTGTCCCCATCATATGACATCAACCTCGGGAATCGAACCTCGAGATTGTCAAACACAAGTAAACCTCGGATTTATGAACTGCAAAAATCCGTCCTATGCTTGTCCAAACACATTGGACTGGCAAATTGCAAGTCAGTCATGCGATTAGCCAGTTTAACCCGAGGTTCGCATGACTAACTTGCGATTTGCCAGTCCAATATGTTTGGAAAAGCACAGGACAGATTTTGGCAGTTCACAAATCCGAGGTTGACTTGTCCTGTGTTTGACAATCTCGAGGTTTGACAATCCCGAGGTTGATGTCCTATGATGGGACAAGTCCTGTGTTAAACACAGTCAGCAAGCACTATGCCTTAAATTAGGTTGGCGTGAGGCAACATTGACGCACAAATGCACGCAGCATTGGCGCACACACCCCTATGGATGCGGTGCGCATTTTACGAACTCACATTTCTTCTGCCACTTAATTAGCATTGCCTGTAAGTCATTGTCACCAGACCCTGCCGCCGCCGCCTCCGCCGGAAAAGTCAGCGCGAATCATACTCATGTGGATGACACCAGTGTGGTCGTGAATGGTCACACCACATGTGGCACGCCGTCAGGACCACCTATGGCCTACATAACAGTGATAACCACATGTGGCCAGCCGTCATGACCATTCAGACCCTACTGTATGTGGTCTAAATGCATACCATATTTGGCCTGAGTGTACAATTTATGGTGATGAACTCACCATCACATGCATGTCGCCGGCAATCACGTCCATACACGGTCGTTCAATCATATCATCGAATAATAAGTCGCCGCCATGTGTGTTTGTGATGTTGTGACCATGCTGTCTTGGTGGTGTAGTCACACCATACTTGCAGGTTCATACCATGTATGGTTGGCCAGTCGTGTGCTCCATGCGTTTGTTGTTGAAAACCAGAGTCTGTAGCATAGCGAGCCTGCCTAGCGCTTCAGGCACCTCCTTTAAACACTCACACTGTCGCCCTGTCGCACATTAGCTTTGCAGAACGGTAAGCTCACTAAACAGGCCCGCAGTGCCTGCAACCTGCTGCACACGCTTATGTCCAGCTCTTGCGGAGCAGCAAGCTCGCGCAAAGGACGCTGCGGCCTTTGAGCTGCCGCACCAGCTGAACTTGTCAATGTTCGTTGGGCAACTCGGGCAGCGTCGATGGGTCTGTCACACCTGTCTAGGTCTACGCCTAGATTACCTGCTCTTGCAGATCAACAAGCTTGCCAAAAGACTTAACTTCCTTGGCGGTTATGCAAGTAAGCAAACAGCACTTGCATGAGAATGCATGTCAATACACACGATTACATACATGTACTTGGCAACCGTTGTATGTAATATGATACATGTATATATGCACGTATGTGTGCATGTAAGTATGCAATGCAGATTAACGAATGTGTGATATGTGTAAATGGATTGTTTGTTTAAGTTATCGCATGCTATACATGTTATTCGTTATTTGTCACAACCTTCCATTTACTTTAAGCTGCTTTATACATGATACAATTTGGCAATTTTCTCTTACGGCATATAGACGCAACCATAGTACATAGTAAAGCCTTGCATCAACTTGACTGTTCAACATTTGTATGCTACAACAACATCATATTGGCCTTGTATCAGTAGTACTACATATTGGAGGTAGGGCTGTGCACATCGCCACGTGTAACATGTGTGACGTTGCTAAGTTGCATGCCGATACCTTGCGAAGAGGCGCTACGCTTGTGATGATATGAAGCTAAGTGCACTTAATAATGACGGCGGCGGCGGCGCTACGGAGATGGTGGACAACTATAGCTAGGCGTGGCGAAAAGAGTAGCAAGCAAGGCGCGTAGTAAACTGCGCTTACGGTCTAATGTACAATGTGCGATAACGTGCTGTGCTGCGGGTTGTCACCATCTGCGTCACTATCGTTGTCAAGTGCTAGTGCTTGCGAGCATGCTAAACGCATTGTTTGTAGTGTGAAACATGGCCCAGCAGGCATAGTAGCGAAAGGAATTATTACAAAATGTCGTGTATTGCATATCAATATATAGATGGATGACTCCATAAGCCCTTTGGCCCATTTAGTGATAAAGCGGTATATAAACACTTTGAGTATGAATATAATGCTTATGTGCAATATCCGTGTGTCTCAAGCATTGGGTGGAGAAATCTCAAAGTATTTGCAAAAACACTAGTTGGTTCTTATGGTGTAAATGCGCATAAGCACGTGTTACACCCATTATGTATGTTCACTTGCTATTACAAACGGAAACATGGTTCTTAAAGTGTTAAATAAGTAAAGCACGGCCTGCAGTTGTAGGCTATTATGCAAGTTGCAATACATTTAAAAATCATGCACGTAGACTTCGTATTGCGCATTACAACGATGGTCATCTGCAACCTTCAGTTGCTCATATGCATCTCGTTGCATAAACGCGTGCAACACCTTTCAGCTCCTAAGGGTGTTTTATATATGAAGCATCAAAATGCTATTTCATGCTTAACAAGCTACATAAGCAGTCACACGCATGCACACACCAGCATTACAAGCACAAAGCAAGCAAATTAACGGGGGCGCAGAGCAGCTAGGACCAACTAGAACGCAGCAACCAACACGACTGCTCAGCAACTGCACAGCGGACGGGGCAGCACAGGGCAGGACGGGGCCAAGGGAAGGGGGTCACCACCTGCGCAGCAGAGGCGTGGTCAGGCCGGGCTTCACTAGCTTCACAGACGCGGACGACAACGACGACCACGACGCAGCACACAACTGACTGGCCCCCGCCGCCACATACGCTGCTCCGGCCCCTATCCTGTTCACAACAACAAATCGACTGCAGGCGTTGTTAGAGCGTTAGTGAGCAGGGCTGTTAGTGAGCAGGGCCCTTAGCAATGCATGTCACATCACATTAGTCATGTGCCATGCCAGTGGCTGAGCAGCAACGCCAGCACTAGGACCATGACCAGCAACCCAACTGAAGCATCGCAAGCATCACAAGGAACAAAACACAAGCCACAGCATGCACAGCACCAGCATCACAGCACCACAAACACCATCCAGACCAGCAACACAAGCCACACCAGCATATGCATGCACCACACCAGCACCGACAGTAATTTGCATGCGGGCTGGTAACCTGCTCCCCGCATGTACTCACCTCTTCTTACCTGAACTCACCTGTCAGTCGCTGTGGTGACGTCCATCCTCCGCTTGATGAGGTGATAGAAGTGCTTGTATGTCACCCCGTACACCAGCCCTTGCCTCGTAGCCCACCTGCACAACACCGACAGCAAGACTGACAGGTCATAGCCTTGTACACACATCCCTGTCAACAAAGTGTGCAGTTCCTGCAAGCAATGTGCTCTACATGTAAGCAGTCTCACAAAACGAATGCATTGCAAAATGACTATACCATGTTTTGCCGATCCGGCAGTGTCACTGGCAGGGTGTGGGCGCTCTCCATCATGGGATTCCCACGAACAATGGTAGCGTGATCTTACTGTACACTCTCGTACACAAGCCCACATCATGAGCCTGTAACACATTCATATCCAGGAAAGGCACCGAAGTGCCCGCAGCAAACTCAGTCAATGTCAAGATGTGCTGGGTAAATGCCACCCGCGAGTGCTGTGGTGACTGATACATGAACGCAGCAAACGCCGGTACATTCACCACCAACAGATCATCCACATACCGTACAATACTCATGGCAACCTTAGCAAGCAGTTCTGGTTGGCCCAACGCCTTGAGCCTGCGCATAAACTTGAGCTCATCATACCCCAAATGGAAGTTAGCCAGATACACGCCAGCGTTGTTGCTTATGGCAATGCCAATAGCTTGCTGGCGTATCTCATCCGTGGCAGTCTGCACGTACAAGCTATCCACCATGTACGACAGCATGACATGTAGTGTGGCACGTTTAAACTGACGTATTGTACGTGCATGTGTTTACCCTGTTAGGGCCACACCCCTAAACGTGTGTGGTCTCACCATTGTGGTATGTCACATAAAGGGTGTCAGCTCTATGGTGGTTGCGCTGAGCACAGGCAAAGAGTTCGTCATCCAGCTCCTGGATGCCTGTCACCAACTCTCCATGGCGTATGTTAGTGTACAAGTTGACAAAGTCAAACGTCCTCAACAGCATGTTGAGGACGTCCAATTGTGTTGCTTATCTGCTGACGAGCGTGAGGTATTGAAACCTTGCAGCAGGTCCAGCACGCCCATTGAGTCCTTCAATATCCAACTCTTGTGCATGCCCTGCACAGTCTCAGACCACAGAATGTGAAAGATTGGCAGCAGGCACTTACAAATACAGGTCAACCACACACTAACAGAAGTCAGCAAAGTGTTGCAAGCCGCAGAAATAAATCTAGTTTTTTTTTTTTGTGAAGCTTGAGGGTTAAGTACAAGTGGGGCAGCCTAGCAGCGCCTCCAGGAACTGCCCTGTAGCCATGATGTTTTGTGAATGCCGCATGCCTCTGCAAAACCTCTACTTTGCTCTCATCCACCAACGTGTAAGTGTCAGTAGCCAACTCAGCCGAAAACAAGCACAAGTACTACCACTTGCACATGATGGCATAAGTGTAGTGGCAAAGACGCCACTACACTTATCTACATCTGTGACGACAAAATGGTCATGTAACTCTCTCACCAACTGACGATCCAGAGCAGTCAATGTTGGTGCAGTTTGCACAGGTAAAACAGTGATGGTAGCTGCCTTCTGCGCCAAGGACGCTTCCACAGAGGATGCCCAATCAATGAACAGTCCTGGCTGGCCATACTTACCATCTAAGTTTTCTGCAAAGTTCAAAACGCCGCATTGCACAGCTGCCAGGCATGAGTGGGCACAGGTCGCAGCAGGGGGCCTGTACTTTATACCTGCGGCGAGGAGCTGAGCAAGAGTGGCTGATTGCAACATAGAATAGTCACAGCCTACCACATGACCCAGCTGTGGATGTGCGGACAAGTGTGGTGCTTGACACAACCACCCAGCATCCAACATGCTCATCTGCACGGACATGGGCATGCATATCGGCACTGCTGCTACTGCGTCGATACGCAATCATGCATGCGTGCATGCAATAAACGTGTGCATCTCGACTGTGATGCACATGCGCTGAGTAAGCACAGAATGCAGGCATGCACTGTGCAAGGAGTGAACATGGTGAGTTCAGCGGCAGGTATGATCGCCCGCGGCTGACTGTTTGACGGCATTGGTACAGGTTCTGCATGAGGCTCGGCGTTGCTCCCATCAACAGCGCTGTGCGGGTACCGAGCGCTGCGCTTTCCCAACCAGTGCGCACAACGCGGCTGGCTTGGGCAGTGCGGGCCATGGCTGGCAGCGCTGGTGATATGTAAGTCGTCGACGCCGCTGCAAATGCCGTGTGCCATCACTGTCGCAACATTCTTAGCTTCATGTGCTTGTCTGCAAACCAAATAGTATCGCCTTACTGCACTCAATCGTAGGCGCGTGCTTGGTAGCTTGGTATCTGTATAGCTCGGCTATTCCAGCTGGTTAGCTTTTGGCCAGTTCCCTTTGCCACCTTTTAGCAATCCCCATTGATGTAAGATTTGACTTTGTAAACTGAACCGCATCCTACCCACAAAGTAACTACATGTGCGTGGAAGGCAGCCACGCATGCAGCAGCAAACTTCTGTGTTCATCAGCTACTGTCAGAAGGACAAGTCACATGCGCAACCTGACGTGCGAAACCTAGCGGACAGATTACAAGCCGATGGATTGCTGTGTCTTTGTGGACTACATGAATGACGGGACAGTGTCGTGGCCTGTCTTTGTCGGACAGATGCTGGAGGACAGACCAATGCGCGCACGTTGTTTAGTTGCACCATTGGCCAGCCCCGTGTGACCGCAATTGCATGCATGGTGTGTGGTGTACTTAAGTTGCTGAGATGCTGGGTTCAGGTCGTTGTTGCCTGTGACGAGCACTACAAATTTGATTCCCTCAAAGAGCCAGTCTTAGACAGCATCGACTTGCTGGGCAGGGGTACTCCTGACGAGTACACCAACATCCTTTACAAGGTGTATGAGCAACAATATTGAACGGGCTGGCTGGTGCCAGTAAACTTTATGCCTCCTGGTGAGATAAGCCACGTCCCCAGCCAGATTGTCAAGTTCAGTTACTATTCCATCAATTGGCAGATTAAGGTGAGAGACAGGGTTTCCACTGTGACTGAGCTTGCTGGCTGACTAAAGAGTACCTATCAGACGGCTCTAGTTGACCTGCCGATCAGCTCCCCTTGATGCTACGCATCAGCATGTGTGTGCTTACGCTGTATGTTCAAGTAGTTATGAGCAGTACTTGATCAACACGCTTGCAGAACCCTGCTGACCAAAGGTACGACGACTTGCTGAAGCGCTTGCATAGTATCTCACCGTTTGTGACAGCAGCTGGAGCTACTGCCACGGGGCGCCGCCAGCTAGCACTGCTCTAAACGACAGGTGATGGTTGTTACAGGCCTAAATGACAAAAAGAAGGTCGACGGATGCAGCTGCTGATGGGATGGCAAGTGCTCGATCAGGCTTGTGTTTTGGTCCTTCACGTCGCAGTCAATGCACTGGCAGCAAGTGCGTAGCACCAGTACCAGTGCGTTCCTTGGAGTAACTGCTGATTGCTATGCACGAGTCGCCGATCTTCAGCAGCAGCTATCGCCAGCTCCTCGTCACAGGCGTACTTGTCAGTCAGAGAGTTGTTTGAAAACGAGGACATTCTCATCATCAATCTGTGGAGGGAGAGAGCTCAACCTGCAATGGACAGGCTTGTTGAGTTTTAAAACTCTTGCTCAGATTTCTACAGCAAATGTGCTCTCACCAATTGTGCTCTTACCAACAAGATGGCAGCCCTGAAGCGAAGCTCCTGCAGCTTATAAAAAACGCGCGCAGGTATGCGCCTATTGCGTTGCTTATAGCTACCTTGCCAGAGCACACACCCAGTGCGCACATCCACGTTTGCACAGCCTCTTTGTCGCCTATGACCGCCCCTTCACTTCCATTGTGTACATGCAGGGTGGTCTATGACTTTTGGTACAAGGCATGAAATTGGTACACGACCAGGCTGCTGCCTGTGGATTTCTTAGCATCCGCAAGCATTGGGTTGGCAGAGGAAACGATTACAGACTGCTTGTGGAACCCATTGATATTGCAAATTATTACCGCCTGAAGCTGTGCGAGCAGTGGCGCGAAGGCAATCGTCATTACCTGGAGGCGAACAACCGTCCAGTTCAATACGTGTTTCTGGAACTTCGGTACGAGAAGTACAACCCAGGTAGCGTTGCACCCTCGTCAACGGACCATGCGCTTCATGAAGCAGACGCGGTTGAGGCCAGCGCGCAGCTGTAGAGCTCGCATGCAAGCGCGTGCTCACTACAGCTATGGCAACCAGCAACGCTTCCAATTGCCATTTGGGTGAGTCACCTCGTACAGCTAGGTTGCAACTCTGAACACTTTACAAGGCGGATGGTAATGTACATACAGGACGGTATGCAGTAGATGGTTGAAAAGCCAACAGAGGCTTAGCGCACTGCAATACTAGTGCAAACACCAGAAAACATTGCAGTTGCAGGGCTTGATGCAAAACAAAGTCATGCGCCAACATGTCCACCATACCATTGTTGACAAGTATGATGTTGCTGGCTTCATGTATAACACATGTGTTCCAAGTTAGTGTGGACCCCAACTGTGTGCAAGTTTTTTGCGTCAACATGTCTACCTTATCACTGATATTGGAAGGCCTAAGCGCTTTGAGGCATGTAAGGCAGGCAGTGCAGGATGAATTACCCCATCTTTCCTGGGCGGCACAGCTGCCTGCGGATGAGGCAAACATGGTTCAAGCTTGTGCCTAGCAGCTTTGACAAACACCTGTCCAACTTTCTTAACACAATGTCGGGTTGTCCATTGGCGGCTTCAAACAGTAGCGTCTTGCACTGCCCTCTTGTTGACGACCTTGACTACGCTCTTCCTTGGCATGGAGTCCTTGGAAGGACTTCCGAGATCAGCGTGTACAAGCCCCCCGCAACAACATGCCACTGCATCCTCATTGAACGATTGAGCATGATTGATTCTGTGTGACGCTGCAGCTGCAATCTCATACTGCAAAAGCACTAAAGCAGGGTATATAAAGCGCTTTCACTGTGTACAATGTGTGACAATGGCTGCAGCCATGAGAGCAACAATTGCCGTGCACGCAATACCGTACGGTAAGCATATGCATATCTGCAAGCTACAACTGCTTTCTCTGCACACTGGTATATATGTCAAGCTTGCTCAACTGAACTGCCAAGCCAACTGAAAAATTTTCTGGAATTGGTGGAGGTGCACTAATGGACTTGACTAGTAGCTGAACTTTTCGGCAGGGCTTGTGGTCAGCTATGTAGAGGATTTCAGTAGGAGTAAAGCGCCCTGAGAATTTTCGATCTGTTTGGACATCAAGTGCAAACCACTCAGAGTTGCTATCTTCGTTTGCATTTGCATTCATAGATCCCCTCAACTCCCTGCATCAAACAAGCTAGGCTCAATTGTGTCACCTTCACCAAGCTCAGGCATACAATGCTTGGCCAACAACGTCTCAACCCACCAGCATGCAGGGTCGCGATCGGGGCAGTCGTTCGCGCTGGTTACGCAGTAAGCTTCAACAACGTGCTCTTGGTCGTCCTTAAAAGTGTATGACAGCCAGCTACCTGTGTTGAAAGCAAACTGGTCAAGACAATAAGAGCATAATGAAACGCGTGCAGCATTGTGTATGAACTTGAACTTATTGCTCTTGTCTGCACACGCATCACGTCAGCCACGTCAACATGTGAGCTTGTCACTCACTCCAAGCCTCTCCAGTTCTGAAGGCAAGCCATTTGGTCTGGACATGGCCATCAAATGCGCAAATACCCAACTCATGCGGACGCCTTTCACCCGAGCACTTCACCCACCCACCAGCTATGCGTGGGCCGAGCATTGCCAGCTGCTTCCAATGCTTGGCGCTGCCAACTTGTGTTGCTGTTTCTTCTACAATATCGAGCAAGCCTGGATGCACGTCTATAAGCCCTTATACACGTCACCCCGTCACATTAGTCATATGCATGCGCCAGCAATCACCGTTGAGTTCTTGCTTGTCGAGGATACCCTGGAAGACGTCAAGCCCTTCAACAAGGACCGTCAACGCGTCCACCGGTAAGGGCTTATGCTGCAACTGCTGCCGGCAAACTCTCACTTTCTCCTGCAATTCTTCAAGCCAGGTGCTAAGGGCCGCATCTGTGGTGTAGCGCCGAAGCTGCTTGTGCATTGCGTTCATAATGCAACTTGCGGCTTCATCGCAAGCCGGAAGTCTATCTGCTCAAGCCAGCAAAGGGTCAGCACCATCCCTGGTGCCATTGATGAGAGCAAATACAAAAGAGGCAAAGAACAGTGACAACAGATGAGAGAAAATGATGCTGTTCCTACCTTTAGATTTCGCCATCTGGAACATTGTGGCAACTCGCCTGAAGTTGGTACTTGCTTCGCGCTCCAACTGCGCTTCCAGCTGGTGCCACACAAGCTTTTTGCAATTGCGAATATGTTCAGGCACCTTGAGTAAGTTATTCCCCCAAATCCGTAACTCCTCCAAATGTTGCAACGACAGCTCGGGTAGGTTGTTAAGCTTATTGGAATCCAACACCAGTTTCTTCAACTGTTGCAAGCGATTGACTTCTTGAGGTACCTCGACCAGATCATTTTGTGACACATCCAGCACTTCAAGGTGATGCAGTTCCCACAGCTCATTGGCTGGCAATGATGCCAAACGAGTGTTGCACAGAATTAAATAGCGGAGGTCCTTCATCTTGCACACCTGTCAGGAAGCTGATGAGCGGCGCAGCATGGGAAGGAGGAAGGGGGCATATGCCCCCTATGCACTGATGCAGGAAAGATGCGCATTTACGACCAGCTGTTGCTCGTATGCCCCGACCTGCAGTATTGTTCATAGTACATTGCCAGCATTGCACGCCCCTCACCTGCTGTAACAAGCCTTCTGGGTTACAATCGACATCTATTGAGCGCCAATGCTTGAGCTTCGGGAGCTCCAAATTGGGAATGGCACGCAATTTGCTGCAGAAGTCCAAACTAAGGAAAAGCAGATGTGGCAGCTTTAAACAAACTACTGTGGGTGCTGTGAGGGATGTCAAGGAGACGCAATAAGCGAGATCCAACATCTGCAGCAGGCATGAGATCAGTGGCATACTTGCATGCATGCAGATGCGGGCAGTGAGAGAGCTGCACCTGCAGATTTGTAAACTTATTGATGTCCGGCAGGATGACAAGTCTACCGCAACGTGTCAACACCAGCGTTTGCAGTGAGGGCAGCTGCAGACAAAAAGAACCAGGACAGGGTGTAATTGAAGCTCTGCCAAGCACGAATAAGAATATTTCATTCCGTTTTGCAACTCACTTGGATATTTGCCTCTGCATCCCAGAGCTGCTCAAAACTGCCAAGGGACAAATCCAAAGCATAAAGTTTGTTGTATACTGCTGCTTCGATCACTTGCACGTTGCGCAGCATGTTCACTTGTAAGGATACCAAGTGCTGTGCACTGCCTTGTAGAACCAAGTATGAAGCACAGTTCACAGCCAGTAGCCGCAGGCCTGGCCCGAATTCATCTGGTGCAACCCGCTCACGATTGAGTTCGACCTGTATCTCCGAAAATTCGCCCTGCAGTTGACACTCAGCCTGTCTCAGTACTCTGGCCAATCTGAGGCCTTGACAACTTTCACAATCTCACTATGCTGTGCATGGCGCAATGCACTGTGACAGCAACACGGCGGTAAGCGACAGGAGCGCCTAGTCTGGACACATACAAAGTAATGTGCGGCACACCTGCTGAGGGATTCCGCTGACATGATGCAACGTCGAAGGTTGGAGACATGAAAGCTGTTGCGGGGCTACCGTCTTTTTCAATTGCGTTCCTAGAATCACTAGCAAATCATGCATCACCAACAATCTACCAGCTATCTCTGGGTGTTCTTCCACACTTATAAGGGAGCTCTCTTGGAGGTTGAGTAGCACACGAGGAATTCCCCTTCGAAGGTCTGCAAGATCTCCAGGGCTGGTCCAGATGTACACTCCAGCTCGATACCCGCTATAAGTGCGTAGAAACGGATAGCACGCCAGGTCTTGAAATGCATCACGTTCCTTGCTTCCAAGGCGGGTCAAGCTGAACTCAAGGATGCTGAATATGCCATCTTCCTTCTCACCATGTAAACTTTGCATTTCTGGTAGCCGCTCCAGATAGTGAAGAAACTCAACACGACTTTGATTACGCAGCGCACTTCCAATCACCTGAAGTGCCAGTGGCAGTCCACCGCACGCCTCCACAATGGATTTAACGACAGGTGCACATACTCGGAAGGACTGCCCGCGCTCACCTGCAGCGCATACGTGCTCATGCAGCTCGTTACAAAGGAAATAATCACTCAGGTTGAACTCGTCCGTACAAGCGTTGTAAATAATGCCAGCAAACTCGTCTTGTTCCTTGCGAGTGTGCTGCCGGTATGCATGTCTGCAGAACAGGGTGATAGCATCTAGTGGCCCTAAACACGACACTTGCAGAATTTCCACATTCCCCGGGTACTCCAGCCACCTGCGCTCCCAGGAAGTGAGAATCACCTTGCTGCCTGCAGCCACGGGCACCAGCAAATAGTCCGCTTGCTCCTTGGTAGTGACATTATCCACGACAAGCAGGACTTGCTCGTTTCTAAGGCGTTCTGTAAGTAACTGTCGTCCATCGCTCAAGTCGAGCCCAACATTGTCATCGGCAGGGGTCTTACAGAGGGCCCTCAGCATGGCTCGCTGCTGTTCCTTCAGTGCCACGGTGCTCTCTCCTGGATCAAGTGTGATGAAGCAGCTTCTTCCGCAATAGTCTGCGACAAAGTAATTGTACACATGCTTGGCTATGGTAGTTTTGCCCACACCTCGCATGCCAAGCAGTCCCACCACCGTGTGCGTTTCCAAACGCTTTATAACAGGTGCAGAGCGTGCATGGATGTCAACAGCCTCAACTGTAGCCACGGGCTTATGATGTATGCTCAGCTTTTGGCAAACCCAATGGACGACTTGTGTGGTGAGTTCCACTTCATTCCTGCACATGCAACGATACCAGCAGATCACAAAACTGGAAGGATGCGAGATTTTGGGCACAGACATTGTTCGTACAACACAACAAACAGTACGCTGGCATACAGCAGTCCGATTCTAGCACCCAAAGCGTCAACTAGATGCCGCCAGCTCAGCAGCAAGCAACACAGACACAGACACACAGAGAGAGAGAGAGAGAGAGAGAGAGAGAGAGAGAGAGAGAGAGAGAGAGAGAGAGAGAGAGAGAGAGAGAGAGACTCACTTGAACTCATTGCTTCTGATGCCTGGTATATCGAAAAGCTTTGCCATAGCCTGTAGCCAGTTTTTTCTTGTCTCCTCGTGCACCTGTTGCCCTTCTTCTATGGGTTGCTGTTTGATCAAGTCGAACTGCTGCTTCTGCAACTTTTCAAACCCGGTGAGTGGGGGGGTGGGGAGGGGGGTGGGGAGGGGGTGGGGTGGTTGTTCCTCGCTCCAGTAGAACACAGGTACGATGTTTTTGCTTTCGTTAATCGCTTTCACCAGCTCTGTTAGGCAGTCTATCGACTCCGAAAATCGCTGGGAGAGAATGACAACGACAACCTGTGCAGCGCTCAAGGCGTCCAACATACTTTGCTGCGCACTTGGGCTCCCTTTCAGATCATTGTCATCAAGAAAGGGTTTGATAGAGTAGTTGGTGCGTTTCAACGCCTCATAGATATACGAGGCGAATGTTCTCTTGGTGTCGGGTCCTCGATGGCATATGAACACATTCCACTGCACACACTCAGTCAGTGCTGAACAATACACAATGCGGTTGTCACACACACACACACGCGCAGGCGCAGGCGCACATATAAATGTATATAAGTGTATATGCATATAATGGAGCATTGGGTTCCTGTGTGACGAGCAATTTGAGACTGGTCGCGTCAGCGACACCATGTGACGCAAAGAGATACCCACACAATGCCCAATCACATGAGGAAGTCTCAGGGAGCTTACTGCGGGTGCCGGGTCTTTGAGATTGTCAATGCTACAACCTTCAGCAAGTGTACTGAGAGATCCCAATGAAGTCATGACTGCGGGCAAGCGGGCTAAACAGAGAACGACGTGGTACTGTCCTCAGTGTGCCCGCACTGCTGCTTCACAAATCAACCCTGCGATTAGTTCGTGAAGAGGCGAGTGCCGAGATGAACTTCAATTACCCTCACATGCGATATGGGCGGATATACAAGGCATCTATTAGTGGTCAACTTTTATGTCTGGCCGGCTGCATGCATGCAAGATATGCGATCAGCGATATGCACGTGTGCAAGGCGTCTGTTAGTGGGCGTCGATTCATGTCTGGCCGTCTGCATGCATGCATGCTCGCAGTGTACTCTGAATCAAAGAACGGATGTGACCGCATCCGCATAGTCATCGTGTATGCGCATTGAGCTAAGGCAGGTAGGGTCAGAGAAGCTGTGCCAAAGGCAGTGGCCAGTCACAAGGTCACTGTGCATTCTGGCATGGCAAGTACGTACAGCTGCTAGGCGACGACCTCACGCCCGCCGCTGCCTGCCCACAGCAGCGAGGAGTGAGCCTCGCTGAGGTGCAAGAGCGACTCTGGACTGGCGGAAGAAGCAATCGCAAGCAGCGCTGCCAATCCGCTGGGCGTGGGGCGCAAGGAGGCCGGCACCGGCGGCCGCAACACCGGCAGCAGAGGCAATATCCGCCAATCCTGGTCGGGGCAGTGGCCAGCGCGGCACAATATCTGATGCCATTTGGCTACACGTTCTGGGCTCCTGAGGTTCCTCTGACCCTTTTCCTCTGCGGTCGTACCACCATTCCAAACCACCTAGGTGTTCCTCTCGCACCGCCGACAAACTGCGAAGGGCACGTTTCAGGCCTGAAACGTGCCCTCCGCATTTGGTCGCGGTGTGAGAGGAACCGCTGGCGGTGGCGGCGGGGGCGGGCAATGTGGAGGGCGAGGGCGCGGGCACAAGACTAGCACAACATGCACCCAACACTGGCAGCCATCTTCGCCCTGCAGCTCGCTTGCCTCTACTGCTTCCAGCAAGCAGAGTCAGTGATTGCATGTGCCCGGTGCGGGTCTCTCGTCTGCGACTCTCGCTAGGCGGAGCAATATGCTCCCGGTTTGAGCAACAATGACGCCTTGATATGATTTTGTCATGTCAAGGAAACCTTTGCGTGGGCCTATTACTGGTCTGCACGAGTTCAACTACAACAACCAACTTCATGCATTAAACATGCTCAAGCGTTCGCTTTATGCTTCTTGCCGTTGTGATGCTTCCATGAAAGCCGCTGTAAGACGTAGCTCGCTCTGGCTAAGTGCTACTCACTACAAGCAGTTTGACGGAGATGAATCATTACGGTCAGACTGCCGCAATAACAGCTGCGCAGATCTTGTTGGCGTTGCCTGCGAAGTCCAGCGGCGTAGCTGGCCTAAGCTGGCGTTCGCCTTGATTGCTACCTGTTGTTAGGTTTGCTGGTGTACATATCTTCCTAGGATTTTGCAGCTGTACACGGCCAGACTTCCGTGGCGGCAAACATGTGGACAGCTGCAAATACTAGCCAGGACATCGCTGACTACATGACGACATGCAAGCACCGATGGCCTGACTACCACATGCTATATTTGAATTCGTAAGTATCATTGGTTGAAGATTTATACTCTCGTGTGCGCAGGCTGCATCAGCACCATGCTGCCCATGCTGCTACACTGTGTTAGCCAGCCAGGGGCCTTATAACGTCATTAATGGTGGACCCAACAGCTTTAAGGTATCTTTAGATGAATTCCTTTGTGCCAATGCTTTGGAGAGCGCCATAACACCTGGGGAAGTCACGACCGTGAGACCCTTTGCTGGCGGTCAACAGGTGCGGGTCCACACATGGGCAACAATCATGTCTTGCTATGCATTGCATTTTGTCTTTTATGATCAAGCCTGCAAGGCTGCCGGGGTAATAAGCCAGAACATGTTGACAATGCATGCTTACGTGGTGATTCCCCCCCCCCCCCCCCCCCCCCCCCCCCCCCCCCCCCCCCCCCCCCCNCCCCCCCCCCCCCCCCCCCCTGTCCGAATGCTGGTGCTAAAGCTGTTGCACACGAACACCACATGCCAGCGCTTGGGGGCAGCTTTGGTTGCGGATTGCCAATACGCCTCCGCGACAATCTCCCCAAAAACAGGATGCAGCATCTATTCTGATGCAGGAACCTGCAGCTGCGCCCTGGGTCTGCTCCTCCCACAGCAACGCCAGTCAGCTCACCACCACCATCGTTATTGCCACCGGGCGGATTGCCAGGCAGGGCATTATACTGTCATCTGCTATGCAACCATGTGTTCAACGGGCCAGTCAAAGCAGTATGCAGACACACAACTAAGGGCGTGAACATGTCTACGTCTGTTTGTACCACACTGTGTGGTCGTCGTTGCGTCGGTCATCTTCTTGCAGTTGCTGCCCGCAACTGTGCAATGCATGCATGTGTTGAGAGACTCTGACTGGTTATAACGCAGGTTGGAAACTTGCGCTCAAAATAATTGCTAGTTTTGTTGGAGCATGTTTGGTGGTGGATGGGCTATGTTATTGACACAGCCTGCGAGCGTTCTGCCGCAGTCAAGGTATTATGCAACCAAACAGAGGCACTGCCACAGTATGGCATACGTTGCAAAATATGAATAGATCGTCGTGGTCAGGCTGTCAGATGTATACAAGTCTTGCGCATGGTTCCTTAGTACTCTCTGCGTGCATGTGAAAACTGCACAGTAATACACCCGCGTGCATGCAGAAAGTAGCTCGGTTCAATTGGGAAATAAACATGTGGCACAATCACAGGTTGTACAGGTCGTCGCTGGGAGGCGGTTAAAGTCAGACAGTTCGACCGCAGGTGAGCGAGTTGCGGCCATGATTATTATCATTGTGCTGCTCTTACCGTTGAGCAGTGGTGGTGTATGCTCATGCGGGCATTGTAGCGGCTAGTCGCATGCATGCTTGCCTAGGAAATCAATAACACTGGCGACAGTGCATCTGTGCACACATGTAGAGCCATGCTTGTTATGCATTCGCCAAATGCAGCATAAACTGTTGACAACTCATGTACTGCTGCTTGCAATTTGGAGCGAACAGTCTTGGTGTAGTGTCCTTCAGCGATACTGGGTCTAAAGCATATTGCATCAGTACAAACCAGCTTTGAGATCATCCTGTCCGCAGTGTTGCACACAGGTGATGATACGCTGGTACCAAGCGCGGTAAATGGTATTCATAACGGGGCTGAGCCTATTGATAGCACTACAACCGTTGCGGCTGCAGGCAACGCGCGTGTGGCAGAAAGAGCAACCCATCCCATTCTAGAATTTGAGGCCACGCATGCATCATCGGCGCCAGCAGGTGAGCTGCACTGCGCAGTTATGCTGCATATGTTGCATGTACATCAAATGCAGGACATGCATGCGCATGCACATGTACACACAACACCTGCAGACAGATGTTACCACCTTGTGCATATGTTCTTTGGCTTGCAATTTTGTACATAGCATTTCAAGTCATGTGTGCTTTATTGCTCATGATGTTCCCCCAACTGAGTTGCACAGCCAGTGCAAAGTAAGATGAAGTGAGTCAAACTTCACATGGCATGCTAAGTTATTCGGTCTAGAATCGTAGAGTCGACTCCATCGCAAGGCATGCAAGTTGAATGTCACCGGTGCTGCGTGCAGGTGCACCCACACCAGTTGCTGTTGGGCAACCTGCTGCTGCGGCGGCGGCGGCGGCGGCTCATGCCGTAGCCGGAACCTCAACCAGTGCGGCTGCAGCAGGGTGCCTTAACTTGGCGTTGTGTACATCTTGCTTATTATGGCGTGCTGCAGACCCTGCACACCTAATGCTGTGACTCTGTTGCACTTCACTCTAACCCATGATGTTTTTTTTGTAGGCCGTCGAGTGTGCATACCTCTGTGTTTATCAGCTATTGTCAGACGGATCCAGAGCATAGAACGCGAGTGAGGCAGCTAGGAAGCAAGTTGCGAGACGGACGGTATCACGGTCATCGTTGACTACAAGCATGACGAATCATTGTCATGGCCTGATTTCATCATACAAATGGTGGCACCAGGGGTGAAGGTGGGCATGCACTATACATGTGCTCAACTCTGTTACTTGATTGAATGAGCAACACCCGTGATCGTCGGGTTTGCAGGTCATTGTTGCTTGTGATGAGCATTATGCGAGACACTGTCAAGGCCAGCGACCGCCCGGGGTGGGCCCCACATTACCACTCCCCTCATCACCAGGTGAGGGGAGCGGTATTGGCGTTCGCATTGAGATGAACCTTATTTCCAACAAGCTGTACGAGCAACCAAACAATGCTCGTTGGCTAGTGCCAGTGCTGTTCGTACCGCCTGGCAGAAGAAAGCACGTGCCAAGGCAAATTGCAATGTACGATCACGTCATCATAAAGTGGCAAGAGCAGGTCAGACGGAAGCACTGTTTGGGTGCTGCTTGTAAGGTGCTGATGTGACGCCACTAATTTTTGACCCGCGCACCCGCTCATCAACTCTTACAATTTCAGGAGCTTGATGGGCAAGGTTAAAATCAATTATTGCGACGCTTTTCAGCCTAAGAACTGAGTTTACGCCTTTGTTCAGTATAGAGAGGAGTGTGATTCATGTCACAACCACCTTGCGTTGTCAACACTTGGTCAGCCCAACAGCTGTCATTTTATCCGCTAGTACGAAACTTGCTCCTTCCGAGGGAGTACTTGAACTTTAATGTCGAAGATCAATCCCTCAGGGAGAGTTTTATCATTCGTTTATAATAAGGAACCATTAATATAGTAAGTCGTAATGTGCATCCAATTGCTTTGCGCGATAGTTGAGTTTACATTGAGCATCTGCCACAATGCGTTTGGGATTGATGATAATGCAACTCATTATCGCAACACTACCCCCCCCCCCCCCCCCCCCCCCCCCCCCCCCCCCCCCCNGGGTCTGTGCATAATAGCGCACCAGGAAGTACACGCCGGGTGACTCATGATACTGCAAAAGCAGAGCTAAAAGCAAGACAAATAGCAGATGCTCACCTTGCCAAATGCAGTGTATGCGTGCCTACCAACACGTGGTGCATCAAGTAAGTTCATGCATCTTTGAAGTTGTGCCGCACAACTTCAAAGATGCATGAAAAGGAAGGGCAGCACTTGCACCTGCTGTGCACCTGCTCACCAAGTTACTGCGGGCTGCAATATGCTTCATGCATGGACCTGTCGTCAAGGCATGACATGACATATCCACGGCCATCATTGTCACGATTATCAAGCTGTAACATATGCACACCAATCTATTGACTCATCACTTTAACTGCAACGTTTGCCCACCCTCGTTGACACAGCGCACAAATGGCATACCGGTCGCATGCCAATGACCGTCATGCCATGCACACATATCCGGCTAGACCATATGCATACACACCAGCGAATGTTGTGCAGATGTATACAAACAACTACATATTGCAACCGTCTGCAGACAAAGCCTGCTATGTCGCCGCGCCAATTGACAAGTGTGAGGTGGGCAAGGTTCCGAAAGATGCTAACTACCTAAACGCCTCACCCACCTTAACAGCTTGCGAAGTGACGTTAGTGACTCCGCTTTATCATTGGAGAGCTGATGAGCCCGCTGCCTGAGGATATGATTGGGCTCCCGGGCCTCTCTCACCCCAGCAGTGACGAGCTCCTGCAATGCGTTGTTGATTGAGCTCTCTTGCCTCTCGGGGTACGCATTGCGGTATGCCTGCTCCAGCAGGTAATAACGCCGCGGCCGCACAACAGCCTCAGCAACCGAGAGACGAAGGTAATGCTTGCCGGTGGAGGCATAAAAATTCGCACCCTTTGGAGAATACCAGTTGGCAATGTCAATGGGCTCCACCAGCAACCGATAGTTGTTGCCTCTTGCGAGCCAGTCGCTTGTGGAAGAAAGAATGTCCTCTGGGATGGAACCGCGCTCGTACTGCGTGGTAACCCAATCCCAAAAATTCTTAAGTTTTACCCGAGCTTTCTCAATCTGCGGTGGCCGGTTCTATTTGAAGCCAACATAGTAGTCTTGTTCGTCCTGGTACTGCTTGATAACATCCATCGCGTCATCAACACCATCGTACTTCATAGACAGCTCTGCTGCCTGCCTGTTTCGAGCATCTTCCCTGTTGCGCACAAAAGCATACAGTCCAAACAGGAACCCGAGCAAGCCGACCAGACAGGCGAGGATGCTGGGCCAGGGAGGCGCTGGTTCAGCCATCTGTTGGGTTGTAATAAGCCCCACGCGTGCATGCGCTCTTGCTCTTGCTCCTTCCCCTTTGTACAGCGGACTCGGGCACTGCGCATGCACGTGTTGATGTTCAGTTCACTGTTCAATTGATCCCCATTGCTTAGAGCGGACATGTTGCAACACCCCGCAGCAGTGCAAACGCTCCTGCAACCAAAATTGATTGCAGACTTACTCAACGTGTGTAAGCTAAGCTGCCCCAAACCAAGCACCAGCCCAGCCAAGCTGTGGTGACTCGGACTGGCACGACTCAGTTCAGCTGGCGAGCATGATGGCAGCAACTGCTTACGGACATGTTTACAGCATGGCTAACGGGAGCGCTCGCATTAAGCAACAGCAACAACATTACAAGTTTAAAAGCCAACTACTTGCTACAGCGGCCAGGGTGGAGCAAGAAACGCAAGCAGTACAGTGCTACGCCGGTATATGTGCATGCATGTAAGCCAGCGTGAGCAAGCTGTTGCACTGGTCGATACATAAACAGGCAGCACTGATGGCGTCTTGCACCTTCTAGCTAGCAAGCTAAACCAACCTCTCACCAGGTTTGAGCTTCAGGCTTCCTTGCTCCAGCAGCAACCTCTGGAGTTGAAGCCAACAGCTTCAGAGCAAGGACAGCGCCTCCTTGCTGACCCAGCCAGCCAGCAACCTCGTCGGGCTACCGCAGCGCCCCTTCCTACAGGCGCAAGTTGCCCATACCCTTACCCCTTCAGCGCAACGGCAGCGTCGCCGCCCGTCGCCCCCTCCTCCCTCCCGCCCACAGCGTCAACAAGCTGGCTCAACTTAACGCGAGCATTCCATTTATGAGGGGTAGGAGAAAGTCTTGCGGCCAGCACTTGACTTCGTCTCATCGGCTGCATGCGACTTGAAACATGTCTCCGGGTCCAAAAGAACGAGATACCGGTAGGTTACAGAATAGTGTCGTCTTCTGACAAAGTCTTTGTTACAACTTGCAGTATGGGCTCTGGTGTTTGGGTTTCAATGAGCGAGATGTTAAGACGCTATGCGACAGAGGAGACCTGAATGCCCGTGCACTATGTGCTAGAGATTGGCGGCGGAGTGGGTGGGGCGGAGCTGAGCCGTCATGCAGGCCGCTCTACCTACTGCTGGAGATAAGTGGTGCAAGCCGCTGACGGTTGGAGCAACTACGCCCTCCTCCCCGCCAGCCGGCTGCGCAGTGCAAAAGCTAGCGTTGGCTGCAAACACGGTGCGCTATACCTTCTGCTGTTGAGTAGGCTGCGCGTGTTTGCTGCTGTCGCACAACAAGTCTGCTTGGGCAGGGCAATCAGAAGTTACGTAGTACTCGAATAACGTGCTTTGCAATGGATAGCCAGCTGCAGCCAGTGTAGCAAGCTGGTTGCAGCTAGTTGCAACAATCAAGTAGGGTTGTTTGTGGTTCAGAAATATTGTCACTGAGCCGTGCTCCTGCAGACAAGGTTCTAAAAGTCATCGATGATCAATTCTTGTGACGCAGCGAGGTGTCTGCAGGTACGAGTGGCTTGACAATTGAAGATAGCAGTATCTGAAGGTAGGCATTGACGCGCCAAGTAGTAGTGATTAGTCCTCGTGATATAAATTCTGCACGACGCTGTCATGCCACTGCTTGCATTTCAGACACGTTGCTGACAACATAACAGCAGCCAGCTCGTTGCTGTCATGTTCTCCATCAGTCAAATCAATCCTGCGTTCCGCGGCCAGCATGCATGTTTGCGTGCATTTTATGCTGCGTACGGGTATCTGCAACACGTCCTATTGCAGGTGAGTGGTAGGTGTTGGCAAGCAACTGCCTCGCATCTGCCACTACCTGCTCAACCAGTAATTTTTGCAAGAGCTTTGATCCACAAAACTGTGTCTGGACTCAAACACAGATTTGAAAAATCAGTTGTAAGCAGCCCCCCACTCCCAAGTAGCTGCCCTTGTGAATGCCGTGCTTGTAGTGGTGTATCTGACCCTGCTGAAGGTTAAGCCCTTTTGTCGTTGATATCACCTTGTGGATGTGTGGCTGCATCGGCTTCGTGGCTCTCGTGCGTGCGTGCGTGCGTGCGTGGAAACTGCAATTGTATGTGTGTCTGTGTGCGTGTGTGCGCGTGCGCGCATGAGCGCATGCGCGGACACACGTGCGCGTCATGGTACATGCATGTAAACTACACAACAAGCGGGCACATCGCAGGGGTCGCCTTCCACCATTGCATCATCACTTGTCGTAGCCATTGTGTGACCAAGTACATGTACTAATGGCTTGATGTTAGCTATGGATGCACAACAGATCAGCAGCACTGCTACCAGTTGTACCAATCGCGCTGAAGTACAACTTACATCAGAGTGCAGAGGCTTTCTAACTGTTGTAATCATCACTTGCTGGGTCGTTGTTAAGCATGCACATTGTCATGGTAGACTAGTGATAGCACACAATCTGGTAAGCGTTCCATGAACACATCTACAAACCATCAGTCAACTGTACAGTCAACCACCTGCAGTAGTCATAGTCAACTTATACAGCACATTGCCATTAAAGCTAGTGTGAAATGATGATGCAATGGTTGCTATACTTGTGAGTTATAAACATACTTGGCTGACAACCACTCCAAGTGCACTTGCACACATGAGTCATGTGTCCACGTATGTGTCGAAACAGTTGTCTGCGAGTCAATTGTTACTGGTTGCCATTGAGACAGGTATTGTCTGCATGTGTAGCATGTGCAAGTTTACAGGCAATAAGCAGCAATAACGTCTACATGTCACAATGCGGTGCTGGCTAAAGTAGAGTGACAATGCCGCAACAGCATAGCGACAACCGCAACGACCGAATCACACATTCAGCCAGCCGTCTACCCACCTCAACACTCTTGTCACCAGCATTGCCACCATGTACCTGGGCTGCGCGGACCCGTGGCCCACCCGCACGACCACGCTCGCTCGCGTCTACCTCATCACGCATGAACCAGCGCGTGAGGCCTGCAGGTACACCCCCCTGCAACGTGTACACGTAATCTGCAGTTGTTAATGAATGCTGTTACCCAAGTACGCATAGTATGTCATGTAGATAACACGCACTCGCACTCGCACATGCACAGTGTGTACTGGATGCGGTAGGTACAAGAGACTCCCACACGGTACAAACGGCACAATGTGTGGCGGTAGTGCGTACAAGTCGCTTGTAACACTTGTAAGTGCAAGGCATCCTGTCCAGATTGATCAGTGACGATTAGGTTTACCGCAAGCAATAAGCCTACCGAAAATCTGGGATTGCATTTGTTTTATTGACAGTCGGCAACTTTGATTTACTGTGTACTTGACATTTGGGCTGTCATGTCGTGTGCATGCAGGCAGGTGCGCTAGTGTGAAATTAGCGCGCATGATTGTGCGTGCAAAAGGGCTGTGGTCGTGTACCAGGAGTGTGCGTAGATGTACCAAGAGAGACAGCAACAGATCAGGGTACAGCGGTGCGCATGCACGAGAACGCAGTAAAGTTCGGGGAGGGGGGAAGGAAAAAGGAAAAGGGGAGAGAAGAGCAAGGATGGTAGGGGCGGGGGAGAGAGAGAGATTGGACGACGGCAGGTTGACTTCTACTTACAAAGAAAAAAAGAAACAGTGGTTGCTACGCACCCAGCCTTTCACCCACTGCCTCCGCCTCCTCCTCCTCCTCATGCGCCGCCGCCGCCGTTACCGAACCCTGCCTCGCTACCGGCCGGTGATGCAAGATTGAAGCGATTGAGAGCTCATCATCAGCTTGTCCTCGTTGGCGGGGGCGGCGGCAGCATCGTCGTCTTCGCCGTGCAGGCGTCATCGTCGCCTGTTGGGTGGCTGCCTCCAGCTCGGACATACCAACACAGAGGTTGGCTCCCACTCCGTCGCCTCTCCTGTGCGAATCATGCTCTCAATCCCACACTTGCAAGCATCCAGCTGCCTGTTTGGGTGTGGTTGAGCATGTGCGCATGTAAGGTGAATGTGTCGAGAATGCGTAACCGCGTGAGTACGAGCGCATGTGAGCATGCGCCAGTGTAAGTGCAACGTAAGTGTAAGAGCAAGAGTACATGTCTGTGACTATGTAGTTGAAGAACATGTGAACATGTATGTGCGAGACTGCATGTGTGGATGAGTGGTAGCGCTTCAGTTTAATTCAGTGGCTGTGCTTGTATAGGCTGTAGGGTTCAGCCTTTGTCAACACATGCAGAGTGTCGTGCTGTTGTTCTTTGTCCGCTGTCCAACAACCATATCCGCATGCAGTTGACAGCACCCTTGAAAGTACCATGCTTGGTGTTGTAGTTGCTTTGGGAATGTAGTCTGTCTCAGTATTATACCCGATTCACTTGCTAGCATGGATGCAGCATGCGTAGTAAGCCACCCAACCATTGTTTTCTTTACAACAGGCAGCGCGGAGAGAGCCGCAGTGATATATGACGCAGGGATACAAACCTTGCAGCATCCAGCATGGACTGAAGTAGCGTTCTCGTGCGCTCGGAACAGTTTTTATTCCTTCGCTGGTCATACTCAGTGTAGGCAGGCTGCCTACACCAACAAAGCTGGCTAGTGCGCATAGCCTCGCCTAGCAGCGACTGTAGCATCAGGCCATGATGCATGCCAAGCGGCTTGTCGCATAGCCTTACCCAACTAGGGATAGCTGTGCGGCAAATGGTTGGTTGCCTATGATAGGGGGCAATGTGGTTGCACACGCACGATCACATGGGGAGACTTGCCATCATGTATAGTATACGACTGTAGGGTACAAGTGTAGACTACAAGTGTTGCTAGACAACGATACACTCGTCATTCATGTAAAGGATGGGACATGGTCCACCCTGTTTGGGGTGCAAGTGAATCAACCGAAGTTGTACATTTGGTACAATAAAAGCCAGCCAGCGCCCTATCCGTGCAGTCAAAATCTCTGTCAGCAAGGCAGGCTCTTGAAAAAGAGGCCTTTACAAACGCTGCCATTGTGCGCTGACCGATCTGCGGAGCAGCTGTCGCAATACACCTCGTCCAACAAGAACTCTATCCCCGCCAACACTGTGGGGCTCGCAGTACTCCACGAACCAGCACTTGCGGATGTTGGTATACGCCATCAGAAGGTACATCTGCGCAAGGTGGTGCG
>RHPI01002272.1:81660-105629 GCA_009103225.1 Chlorokybus atmophyticus
CTCCCTCCCTCCCTCCCTCCCTCCCTCCCTGCACCGGTTGATGCGCAGGTCCATTCTCGTGGCACAGCAAAGCCACTTTTGTGCACCTAGCAGCGGCTAATGCGCTTGTGTGGGGGACGGATCAGAAAAGCATCGTTGAAAAGAAGGACGACGCGACGCGCAACATATCCTGCTACTGCAAAAGAGAATTGGCCGAGGAGTATGCACGACAGCTGAGCCCAGACCGTGTTTCTGGTGTGCATGGACTTGATCGCCTACCGCCACCTGAGGTAAACAATACAGTACACATGCCCTTACACTTGCAAGCGGAACGAAGGCCTTTACACTTCTTAAACGCATGCAGAGGACAGAAACGGTCGGTAGCCCGAGCTTGAAAGGCGCAAAAAATAAGGCCAAGAACGATGCGCGCACAGTGGTACGCACTCATCAACACATGCATTCGCAACCACTTGATTTGTCGCACGCGCGTGTGCGCACGCACATGCGCGCGTGCGTGCACCTGTATAAACACACGTGCTTGTCCACCTAAGCAGAAGACAGAAACCGATGGTACGAGCTCGACAAGAGCCAAAAACAAGGCCAAGAAAGCTGCGCGCACAGTGGTACGCACTCATCAACACACATGCACGCGCAACCACTTAAGTTGTTGCACGGGCGTGTGCGCACACACATGCGCGCGTGCGTGCACTCGTTTAGACACACGTGCTTGTCCACCTAAGTACTCCACCTACTTGAGGGGCAAGTTAATAAGCAACAGCTGGTGCAAGCACTCAGGCGAATGCAGCTAAGCGTAGTGTGGTACGCACCTGTAAGCACGCATACACACGTACAAGCATGCACACATTAACGCACGCCGACATAGTTGAGCACGTGCTGCGCGTGCACTTCTGTGATTAGCAGCATCGCACGCAGGCACTGACACCTTATCAAATTCTGCAGATGGTCAAGGCCGTCAGCAAGAGCGCTACAGGGAAGGCCAAGGCGGCTCGTCCATTGGTACGCACTCGTATGCCCACGCAACCACTTCTGTTACCGCACGCATGTGTGCACACGCGGTCAGATCCGTCAGTTAGGAGTGCACACACACTGTGTGTGGCATGCTTGCATGCACACACAAGCGGTCAAACTGTGCACGCAAGCGTGCGCACGCCAAAACTCACTCATAATGAAAAGGTGTGCACATGTGCATGCAAGCACGCACAACCACTTAAATTGGCACCTTAGCAGGCGTCAACCATTCGCAAGTCATCTGGCAAAGGCACCCGAGCAACAAGATCTACCACAAGAGCTGAGGCGTCAAATTCCACTACCACTAGCGAGCTGGTTGCCGCTACGGCACAAGCAGTTAGCCAATCCAATGAGGATGACGCAGCCCCGGCGGCAACGACGACTGTGACAGCAGCGGTACAAGCGGCAAAAGTAAAGGCAGGCAACCTCGCAAACCTTGTCCAGTGCATCAAATGCCGTCATTGGGTTCATGGCGATTGCTGGAATCTCAGACCCATCAATGGTGAAGGTAAGTGTTATGATAGCTACTGTTGTCGTACGCTATCCGTCCCATGCTGTACATAACATTACGTGCAACAGGTGCCGATTTCAATTGTCTGATAGTCGACACATGGGAGAAGCGTAACTTTGTATGTGGGAGAACCAAAGAATGCAACTTGAAGGTGATGGTTGTTGTGGTCCTCCCACTTGGCTGTATCTGTACTACCACGCACATAACATGTGTTGGGGTGTAGCGCATTCTCCTAATTATGTTACGTAACTGTTTCAACACGATTAGAGTTTGTTATGCGGCACAACCAAACTTGCTTGACACTCGTGAGTTTGCCGTTCAGAAAAACGAGGCATGTTCAACGTCGCTATTGGCTACGTGTCAAGTCGACAAGCACAGGAACGCAATGCAAGCGATGGTATGCTATACGCACGCGCGCATGCACACACGCACGAGGAAGATAGCATGCAATAACGGTGGTATTGCATTGTGCGCAGGGGCAGGAGGTGCTTGCGTCTACGAGTGCACAGGTTGCAGGCAGTGACCAGGCAAAGCAAGTGCGTCACGTTTGCATTAAGTCAAGGTGGTTGCATTGAATGCATTGAATGATGTTCAAAGTGAGTACACTGCAGAACAAGCGGAAGAGAGAAAGGCACTGGATTGCTAGACGCCGCGCTGATATTGAGAGGGGTGGATATGGTGTCGGTGTTAAGGTATGTGTATTGCAATGCAACAGGTATGCATACGTCGATTAGCAAGGAGGTTCCTGAAGCTTTGCCATACCCAGCTGCCAAAGACCAAGCGCAAGAAAGGTGAGGTGCTGCGTCGAGAGAAGGTTATTCGCGACCTTCAAGATGCCGCATTACGGCAGTAGGGCATGCACCTGCATTGCAGCTCCGGTTGAGCGCCATTTCCAGGCTCCCACTAAGGCTGCCTCGCGCAAACTGCTTGCATTCCCAACACTTGTGCTACGCGCTCGCGCACCGGGGTATTGTCAGCAGATAGCACAAGGTGTCCTCCAACAGCAAGAAGCATATGGGCAGGTGACTACCACTTGTAACACATGCCCACCTGCTGTTTGATCTCCTTGCTTGGTAAGGTTGGCTGCCCTCTGCGACAAATAGTCGGTCTTGTGCCAGGGCAGAAACTGAAGACGACCTTGACCTGCCTAAGTTGAGCCTGCAATGCACGTGATTGTTCGTGCCAATCAGTTCCACCATGTCGTTGTCGACCAGTAGGTTGCAGGGATTCACTGACTTTGTCTTTGAGCCGCGAGCTGCTCCGGCTTTTCCCTTGGTGGAGCAGCAGCAGATCCCTCCAAACACTGTGTGCAGCCTGTTTCTCACACTAGCCACATAGAGTTACTCTCAACTGCAATACGGGTCGCCCTTCAACCGGTTTCCGTCACCCTCCCGCCCACAAGTGTTGTGCCACAATATCTGTGGGCGGGAGGGATCCCGAAAGCAACGGTTGCTTCCCTGTTCATGCCAGGCTGGGGCCTCGATGGCGAGGAGGTGCTGCTGGAACCAGAACTGTAATCAAAGTCCACTTGATACAGCAGAAGTACACTCGCCTTACTCCTTGTTCGCAAGCAAGGTGGTGCGGGTGGCGAGGGGATGTCCTTGCCTGATTTCACGGGTTTTGCGGGGACTTGTCCACCAGACCTGTGCAGGCCGATCCCATCCTTGATAATGCGCGGCTAGGTGGTCGCGCTCGGAGTGTTGCAGCAAGCTGCACTCTTTGACCACCATGCTGCAGCGCTTTTGACACAGCCAACCCAAGCATGTCAGAGTCCTTGTGCAGTCTTATGCATGCTACACCAGTCTCAAGCGCCATATTTTGATATACATCGCATTGTTGCAATCGCCGCCGCCGACCTGACATAACGCTCTCCATATCTTTCGCATAATGGTTGTAATAGTCACAGACAAAATGGCAACCGGCACAGAATTTGCTATATTTACAGGCGCTATGACACAGAACATTACTCAAAGCCTATGACTGATTACGCGGGCGCCTATTACTCATGTCTGTCCCGGAGGGCCTATGCCTCACCGTACTTGCTCTGCATACGCACGACGCCAGTGGTTGAGGGCCATCACGCTGTCGGGGTCGTTGAGCCCCAGCTCCGCTTGCATGTCAGTTTTTGTAGCAGAGCGTATGTGCGTAAGCACGTGCTTGTAGTCTTGCCGTGATCAGCGCATGTATGTGCAAGTTGGTTTGTGCCAGGTACAGTACATATGTCAGTCAGTCTATAGTATGTGTTGACGTATCTGCATATGCATGAATTTGTGTATCTGTGTATGCCAGTTAGAACAGCTGTGCGGATCGTGCATGTTTGTCGGGCTCTTACCCTGATAATGTTAGAGGCAACCATATCCGGCAGCGCCAATATGCCTCACCCCCTACATCTTTGGTGCACATAACAGTGATACAACGGAAGAATTGGACATTTGGCATTGGCGGGAATACTGGCAACGACGCCAAGCCGCTGTACTTGCTTCCGTTCTGCTCCTGCTAATGCTGCAAGTCCATTGGCAGATCTGACGTTCAAGCACACTTGTTGTGTCCTCTTCCTCCTCCTCCTCTTCCTCCTGCTGCTGCAGCAGAACAGCAACAACCGCAGGAGCCAACTTACTGATAGGGTTCGACAGCGCCGCCAAGCCGGAGCACCCTGTTCGATCCTGCGTCTCTAGAGCAGTAAGCTCGCCAAAGGACTCCGGCAGCGCCGCCAAGCTGCCGCACCCGCTCAGGTCCAGCTTTTGCATAGCAGGAAGATTGATCAAGGATCCTGGCAGCACCGCCAAATTGTCGCACTGGCTGAGGTCCAGCTCTTGCAGAACAGCGAGCTTGCCGAAGAACTCTGGCAGCGCCACCAGCCTGCAGGCCGTGTGTCTTTTCATGCATGCCAAGCAACAACAGGGTGCTCACCCTTTCTACCTGTAGGTCAGGCAGAGGAGGCCTGTGTGACAACGGTGCTGTCAGACAGTGTGTGACAAAATAAGGGGCAAAACATCACCACCAATCTTGGCGTCTCATCAATGGTTTCACACAGCGACCGAAGGGGAATCCCCTGAGTATTACTCAGTACCACTCCGCCACTACGCCTCGTCTCTCCCACCATTTTGTGTACAAGAAGACCCTTGCACAGATGTAGGCAGTAGCTGTTTAGTGAGAGAGGCAGCCTGTCACATAAGCGGCTGTGCACCGTCCCTCTCGCGCTCTGCTGTGCGTGCGCGCGCATGCGCATGTATGCGTGTGCTTGCTTGTGCACACATGCAATCTTTGAGATAATCACCTTGATTGACCCTCCCTCTCTGCGCAAGCAAGTGCAGACTCTCACGACAGTGCTGCACGTGTGCTTGTATGCGTGTGTGAAACACTGACTCGCACTTCTCCATACCTTTCAACACGACGTACACCATTGTCAAGACGGTGGTACAACCCCGTTCGCAACGTCCCTGAGCCGCAGGTGAAGGAGGTCCACAAATCGGTGTGACAACCGTCCCGTGGCCGTTATCTACACCAAGCTCCGCACCAACAGTAGCAACGGTCCCACGCGGGGAGGCCCACATCACCACTGCCACCTGTTGACAGTACATAACACCTGTCCCCAGCTGCCAGCTGCTACCAGTGGTGGCGCTGGGCAGCAGCAACAACATCCAGGCGAAGAAAGTTCGGTATCAACTGCCTGGGTGGGGTGGGGAGGGGGCATGCCGAGCTTCGGCTGAACCGTTGCGGCAAGGTAAGATCTGCGCCTACTTCTTCCTCGTCGACCGCAATGAAAGACTGCTACGCCATCCGACGCAAGGTAAACCCAAGGTAAACAATCACCCGTGTCTGTGCGTGCGCACACGCACGTGCATGTGTATGTCTCTGTCTCTGTGTGGCCTACAATTTACCAGCAGCTAATACCAGTCACACTGGTGCAGTGGCGGTCTCTGTAACTATCACACACAAAAGATACCCACCAAATCGTGTTAACCATTGTGTTTGTTGGATAGTCGGAATACACATCATTATGATGAGCGTGCCACCCCTGTGGCTACCAACAGTTGTCCGCGCGTCAGCTGTTTGTGGTTGCCATATCAGACAGATAGACGGTTGAGACAACTAGTATCTGCATGTAAAGCAAGTGCAAACCTGCAGGTCACAAGCTGGCAACAACAACAATAACAACAAAGTGTAGAACATGTCAATACATGTCATGCTGAGCTGGCTGAGTCAGGACTCACAATGCAAGCACAACGACAATGACAACGACGAACAAGTTACTGCCTCAGCCATCCGTCCATCCACCTCATCTTTCTCATCACCAACATTGCCACCATGTACCTGTGGCCTGCCCCAACTCCGCGGTCCTCGTCGATGCCGCACGCCCCTCGCCCACGTCTACGTCATCCGGCATGAGAATGAGAAAGCGTGCAGCTACAGCCCCGGTTTTACAACCTGCACACGTGACACAATATGTGTTGTGTGTCATTTATGTGTCACCCAAATATGCACGAAAGTTTACAGATTGTGTAGGTAACAGGCACACATACACGCACAGTGTGCACTGGATGCGCTGAGTAGAAGAGACTCCCATAGAGTACCAACGCCGCGATTATGTGAAGGTAGTGGGTACGAGTGCAAGACAACCAGTCCAGGTTGACCAGTGACGATTAGATGTATCGCAAGCCACAAGCGCCTATGATTTACTGTCAGCCATGCCGTGCGCATGCAGGCTGGTGCACTTGTCTGTGTGAGAGCGCGCATGATCGGCATCACATCGCTGGCAAAGGGGCGGCTGTACTTGACTGTGGAGTACACCAAGATGGGCCGGCTGGATGCGTATGGGTTGGGCAATGTGGTGTGGACGCTCTCTGCCTATGACGGCGAGCTGGAGGCGGATTGCGTCCCCATCCCTATCGACAGGTCCTTTGTTTGCACCAACGCACCAACGGCGGACAGTCCTTTTCTGTCAGATTTCCTCTGGCTTTTTCACTCACAACTGACTATGTCTACGGCACCGGTGAGGAGTACATCACCAACAATGGCGTCGCCTAATGCAACTGCCCATGCCCGTCCTCTTCCGCTGCGCCTTCAGTGATACCACACTGAAGGCAGCAGCCGCCTTGTAAGCAGCCGCCATGCGTACTCCCGGTATGTGTCGTACTTGGTTACACTCTCACAACATGAACAATGACAAGCTTGTACACACGTGCCGGCGCGTGTCCGTGCGCGCGCACATATCCATGGCTGCATGTGCGTGGATGCGCACGCGCAGGAACGCACACACATGCTCACATGTCAATGTGCAGGCATATGGACAACAGGTTGAAGGTCCCTGAGAAGCTGCGGCTTCTTGGCGTCCCACGAGCGGCTGGCGGTGTACGAGGACCGCGTCGTGGGCGGTGGGCGACCGCATGGCCGCCAACAACCCGCGGAGAGCCATCATCACCTGCGGAGGGGGGGACTGTGCATGCACATGCGCACCAGCCTACGTCCTTCGGGCATTTTCGCCCATCCTCAACACTTTCCAGGTCGTAAGTGAGTCCCGCACGCGCATACATACACGTATATAATGCTATTATAACCGTCATATAACAGTCATGTACATAAGCCACAACTCATACACACTAGTAATGCACCACCTCGGCTCATAAACGCTCAGCGCATATGTGGCATGAGTACCTCACAACCACATACGATTGCCTGTCAAGTTGCGGTCCAGCAATGCTACTTCTTTTGTTGCTCACTTATACATCCCCTGCGCTACTACTGCAGCCCACCTGATCCAACGGGTGTATGTGACGACAACGGTTTGTTCTACTTGTACTTGGATCGAAGAAAGGATGGTTGTCAGGCTTTGCAGCTAACTGAGTGCAAGTTAGACCAGATATTCTATTGAATCAGTGGTTTACGCTGAAGCGGTGCAAGGAGTTCAATTGTATGAGTCTCTCTCTCTCTCTCTCTCTCTCTCTCTCTCTCTCTCTCTCTCTCTCTCTCTCTCTCTCTCTCTCTCTCTCTCTCTCTCTCTCTCTCTCTCTCTCTCTCTCTCTCTCTCTCTCTCTCTCTCTCTCTCTCTCTCTCTCTCTCTCTCTCTCTCTCTCTCTCTCTCTCTCTCTCTCTCTCTCTCTCTCTCTCTCTCTCTCTCTCTCTCTCTCTCTACAAGATGCTGTAGAGCAGCGCTNACAATCACGCATGCGCGCACGCAGGTAGCTTAAACATACACTCGCGCGCGCACACAGCTGCGACCACCAATGCCCGCATGGCACGCAGCCACGCACCTCTTCAGGCATGCATGTCCACACGTACATGCACACAAAGAGAGCCACACAGTGTTGCACACATGCAGGTATATGCTCAGGTCTCGAGTATGAGCACATCATGTCAGTGCACATTTTCTGCACATGTTTAGACGCATTCAGACATAAACATACATATACATGCAGACTCAAGTGGACACATATGCAGGCTCGAAGTTCCCGCGTTCGATATACTACAACCTGCAGTTTAATTACCTAAAGCTTATACAAAGTCCCTTTCGTCTCTTGACAAGGTGGAGTACACCTTGTCAAAAGGCGAGAGGAAGGCACCGCAACTCATGAGTTCCCCTCTATGGCATTCATTTCGTCCAATGCACGTTGTGTTGAAGACGGTGCAGCAGTTTTGTTATGTTTCTCATACTGAAGCTCCAAGAACGTGTAGTACTCTGGCCGATTTTCCGCCTCAAGGTAATGTCGATTGCCAATAGGCCACTGCTTCCACAGCTCGAGCCGGTAGTAGTTGGCAATGTCAATGGGCTCAACCATGAGTCGCATCGTGTTGCCTCTCACCAACCAGTCACTGGACTCGCTGAAAAAATAGGCAGGCAACATGCCATCCATGTACCACTTGTATGCTATACGCCAGAAGTCCCGTGTAACCCTGTTAGGTTGGTGGAGAGGTCATAACAGTACCGAGCAAGCATTCAATTGCACTAATCTTAAGCTGCAATGCATGTCGGCGGACCTGCGTGCACGGTCGACCCTCCACAAGCGCTCTGCTTGCGGGCTGCCATCACTGCCACTGCCACGATATGCTCTGAAGTCGGCGTAGCAGTCTGCCGAGGTCAGCATAAAGGCTTGTATTGTGTCCATGGCGTCTTGTACCTCATTGCGCCACATGTTAGCAAACTTTGTTTCATGGCTCCGCTGCGCGGCAATACGCGATTCGACCACTCTCCGTGGCTGCAAAGCGCTGCAAAAATATAATGCACTAAGACTATGGATGTCATGGTAGGTCAACACTGCAGGTCAATCAGGCTGCAATGCAAACCTGTGTGACATGGGCATGAAGGCCGGCACACTTCCCAAGTGCCTGACGAGGGTGTCGTACCCAGCCCAGGGTTCCTATTGCATGAGGATGGCATCGAAAGAGCCACGGAGTTACTAACGCAGACATCATGTAAGACTATTCGGAAAGGCTGCGTGCATGCTGCAAAGTCTTGCTCGTGCATGAAGGTTTGCATAGCGTGGAGCAAATGCACCACCCCCTTTAAACTTGCCTGCTGATCGCCAAGGGTGAAGTAGCCAAATTTTCGAATCTGCATTGGTACGTGCTTTCTTTCTCCGGGGGGGCGGAAGATGACTGGAACCAACCACCCGGAAAGATTTCCCTCCTCATAAACCTTGCATAATATGTTCCCGTACTCGTCGTGCGTCCCCGCGCCCACCCAATCAGCTGCGGTCGGCTGTCTCAATGAAAATCGCTCATAATACTCATCACAAACCACCACCACCTGAAGCGTTATGTTAACAACCGCAGACCAAAGCATGCATATCTGTCATTCTCGCGTGCTTGCTTACTACATAAGCTATGTAAGATGGGAATGGTTGATGACAGCCACGATGCGCAAGATGTTCTACACTATCAGAGATGATGTGACCATTGGTACCTTTGTGCCATCCTTGAACATCTGCCCAATAAAAGCTGGCCATGACTGGTACCCAGTTTTGTCATCGATAATGACATGTACATTATCTTGTTGCAGTTGCTCAGCAAGCCTCCACACACGCTTTGCGTGAAGCTTGTCAAAATGGCAGTAGCTAATGAATACTGTTAACTTGGTCTCTTTTCCCTGTCCGCTATGTGCCACAGCACGCAAATTATTATAAACATGGTACAGCATTTGCCGCACAAGAGATTGCGCATGGTTTGCGAAGACAGCCATGCAAAACTTACGCAGTAGCAGCATTGTTGACAGAGGCCTCGGCCTTGGCCTCCGCGTCCTGCTGGTGCTGCTGCAGCACAGCAGTAGCAGCGTTGTTGACAGCGGCCGCGGCCTTCGCCTTCGCCTCCTGCTGGTGCTGCTGCAGCACAGCAACAACGGCAGGATGTAGCGCACTGAAGTCTTCTGGCAGCGCCTTCAAATGGAAGCACCCATACAGCTTCAGAATGTGCAGAGCCGTGAGCTTGCCAAAAGACTTTGGCAGCGCCACCAAACTCGCGCACCAGCTTAGGTCTAGCTCACGCAGAGCAGCGAGCTTACTGAAAGACTCTGGCAGCACCGCCAAGTAGTCGCACGCGCTCAGGTTCAGCGTTTCTAAGTTGTCCAACTTGCTGAAGGACTCCGGCAGTGCCATCAAGCTGCCGCAGTAGCTCAAGTCAAGCGTCTGCAGGGCAGCGAGTTTGCCAAAAGACTCCGGCAGCGTCGCCAAGCTTTTGCAATTACTCATGTCCAGCGTTTGTAGGGCAGCAAGGTTGTCAAAGGACTCCGGCAGTGCCGCCAAGCTGTTGCACTTGCTCAGGTCCAGCGTCTGCAGGGCAGCCAGTTTGCCAAAAGACTTCGGCAGCGCCGCCAAGCTGTTGCACTTGCTCAGGTCCAGCATTTGTAGGGCAGCGAGGTTGCCGAAAGACTCCGGCAGCGCAGTCAAGTTGAGGCTAATGCTTAGGTCCAGTTTCTGTAAATTTATGAGACCTCCAACAGACTTGGGTAGCATGCGCAACCCGGTTCGGAAGAGATCTAAAACCCGTAGCATAGTGAGCCCGCCAAGCGCTTCAGGCAGCTCGTTCACTTGATAAGAATCACGCAGCACCAGAACTTGCAGCGCCTGGAGGTTTCCTATGGACTCAGCCACCGTCATCGAGGCATCATTATGGACGGCTTCTTCTACTATAAGGACGACCAGATTTTGGCATGCAGCGGCATTGCACAGGAAAGCGCTCAAGGCTGAATAGCGTGGACGTCTCCATTCGAGATAAACCAGCTCTCTACGGACCCTGTTGGGAGCGTGAAGTGTGCCATCCCAATCAGTTGTGCCAAGGTCTAGCATGCGGAGGCGAGGCATGAAGGCCATGCCACTTGATGTTTCACTCCAGTTGAGCCCAGACCAGGACACAGTCTCGGCGTGTTCAGAGCCCTGCATACAACCACAGCATGCCAAATATTAGTAGTTCTCATGTGCTCACTTTCAACAGCCATGCTGTAACATACTACCAGAACATAGTGTATTGCACGTTCTTGTATTGGATGCATGCATGCAGCAACCTTCAAGCCAACCAAAAGAACATGAGATGAAGGAACCAAGCTGGAACGTGGCATATAAGCACCTGTTGAAATACGGCGCTCAACTCCTTGGGCAACCATATGTGCTTGGGCGGGTCTGCTCGATTGGCAATCATTCGCCCCATGTCGCGAAGTTGGCCATGTACCGAAAAGCAGATATTGCCTTTGAAACTTAATGAGTATGGCTTGTGCTGGTTTGGTCTCCATTTCAAGCGAATAAGGGACAACTCCACTAGGGTGTACACTTTTAGCGACGCGCGGTTCCCCCACGCCGGAAGCAGGAAGTCTTTATTCTTCCCCAATGCAAAGCAGCAAATGTCCAGAAACACTCGCTGATATGTGGGCGTTAAAGAATTGTAGCTAAGCTCCAGCGTTTTCCACAACCGGTCATCTTTGGTACGTTTAAGCCCCTCAGCCTGTTGCAATTGATCCAGTGCAACTTTCCAAAACTGCACATCATTGCTGCTGCGCTTGCCCAGAAAGGAGCCCACGACTTCAAGTGCGAGCGGCAGGCCGTCGCACGCCTGGATGAAATCCTTGACGTTGGGCTCCAACTCCTCAGGCACTGGATGCGAGCCGAAGGCAAAGTGGCAAAACAGTTTTCTAGCGGGCTGAGCGTCCAGCTCTTCCACCTCCTCCACCAAAATATGCTTGTCATGCCCCCTCAATAAGCCGTGCTCGCGAGATGTCACCAGCACACGGCTTCCTTCACCCAGCAGAGGGTTGGCGGTCTCCAGATTGAAAGGACCGAGCAGAGCTTCTTTTTGAACCTCGTCCCAGATGTCATCAACAAAGAGCAGCACCTTCCGCCCTTGCAAATGGTTCTGGAGAAGCATCTTTGCTTGATCAATCGCCTTGGCTGCATCACGAAGTCCCTTATTCCCAGTAAGCGCTTCAAGCATATCCTGTTGCAGTTTAACCAATTCTCCAGTGTCTTGACGCTCTTTCCCGACCTCTACAAAGCAGCAGCTGCGAGGAAAAGTGCTGCACAGCTCGTTGTAAACCGCCTTGGCAAGTGTAGTCTTTCCGACGCCGCCCATGCCCCAAAGCCCCAGCACGACGACCTTGCTTACAGAGGCAGCAGCACTCAGCTTCTTGAGGACAGCTTCAACTCGCCGGTCAATGTCCACTGGGTATTTGGCGACATACAACGCATGGCGGTCCAACGTTTTCAGCACGTCGTCCACCACTTTGTTTGCTAAAGCAACTGGGTCACTGACAAACAACAGCCAACGTTAGGAAACCACACATGACAACCTGAGCAGAGATGTTCTCCAGCGACAACTCAACTCACCCATTCTCCAGCCTCAGGCCCGTTGTTCCAAATGCTTTATCCAGCGCAACATCGTATGCAGGTTTGTTCTGGATATACTGCTGCTTGCCACTCAGGCATGCGCTGAAAACAAATCATACTCGTAACCAGGAACATGGCTACCGGACTGACAAGTGACAGAGTCTAGAAACTGTGCTCACCATTCAATACTTTGCTGAATCTCGGCTTTCAGGCTGTCAAAGTCATCATCGAAGAAGATGGGCTTAACGATGTTTGCTGAATCCTCCATCATGATGCGCAGCTCTTCCAGGCAGCACCACGAGTCCCCATAGTTACGCGACAGAACAGGCATTTTGATGCGAGCGGTGTGTACATTGGCGGTGATCACAGTCCAGGCGTTGTCCCCGGGCTGCAAGCTGAGTTCATCTACGAAGCAGGTCAAGCTCACTTGTTTGAAGTAATCATGCAGATAATAAACGAAGTTTTTCTTAACGTCCCCTCTATGGCTCAAGAAAATGTCACTGCCAGCGTGAGGATTGGTCTTCGACAGAACGCAACTGTCTGTGATGTGCAACGTGTGAGTTGACTTGTCAGCGGACTTACAGTGACTGTATTTCATGGTACTTGACGGCTCAAAACCTGCAACCTTCTTGCTTTGCAAAGAATATGTTACAAGACACATGCGCAGCATATGCACCATCAAAGGCACGCTTGGGTTGTTTGCAAGCTTACCGTCCAGGTTTGCATTTGGGGCAGACATTGAGACCTCAAGGCAAGCTCCCCCTCTTAGCCTGCAGCAAGACAAGAACTGTTAAGAGCTTGTAACGCCTATACGCAGACATAACACGCACGCAACCACAAGTACATGCTGCCGTCAATGCTCAGCCACACCTGCAAGGTGATGCAATAAAGTGCAGGGATTGCACGCTGACATGAAAGGAAGCGTGTGCTTATGCTCACAGCGCATGAAGTCGCTAGCCCAGGCATGCCGGCCAGAGGTCTTTTCCTTTCTTGACAACGCACTAAGCCAGTGCAAACGAAAGTGTACCAAAAACCAAACGGCTGCAGGTGACTTCAACTCTCTATACGTAACGCCTCGCGAACAGCTACTCGCAATGAGGTTGCCGCCTAGCACGGTACTGAAACTTAAACGATTGACAGTCCAGTAAAATGCTCTTGCTTGCACATGCCTCTTTTACAATGTCACAACAGAAATCTCCGGCCACAGCGCTGCCGTATAACATTCACCGAATGCCATGCATGACTACGAAGCATTGCATGGCTGACCTGAGTGTGGCTAGCTAGCTGGCATGCTGTTCTGGTGTGCTGTGCTCGCCGCCACCAGCGTCCGCACACCCTCCACAAACGGCAACGCTCCTTCGCCCGGTGCGCTGAAATCAGGTGTGCGTCCTTCCGTCCAACGCTTGTCCGCCCCCAGCTTGTGTGGGGCGGCGTCGCCTCTCCGCCCCGCGCCTTCTGCCGCTGCTCCGCACTTGCTCTGGTCCATGTCCATACCGCCCGCTGCGTCCTCTAAGCTGACGCGGAGCCAGGTACCGTGACAAAGTGCCGCAGAGTGCAAAACCAGATCAGTGAATATGTCGAACGGAGTCGAACCTGTCGCCCATCATCCATGTCAGGATTTTTCACGTGCTTCATGCATATGTCAGGAGACGCCTAGCCCCTAGCAGTGCTATGCCCATGCACAGGTGTCATTGAACCCGCGTTGTATACCTCGTATGGTATGGCTCCCGAACCCTTACCATGCTAGGCGTCCTACCAATGATAGCCCACCATGTCATGTCTGCACATGCATCAAGCAAACTAGGCCTTAATGCGGGGAGGAAGTGGCGGGCTCCAGCCTGGGCCGGAGGTTCAGGCGCATGTCGAAGGTTTGATGTTCTACGATATGAATGATAAGACGTGACCAATTCATGCGCTCAAGCTTGTTTCCTTGATTTGCCGGCGGCAGGGCCTGGAGTGGTGCGGTGCGGTGCGGTGAGGCGTTGGCGGGCGGGCTGCAGTGTGTCCCCGCCGCCGGGCTCGGGGAAGGACTTTCTCCTGGATGGGAAGGAGAGCAGCGCAGCAGGCGCCAGCTGTCCGTCTTCAGCGCCATGCTGGGCGGCGCTGCTTAGCAAACGCCAACGGCGCAGCCGGGAGGATTAACGTAGATTGCTACAGCTGCAGGCACGGCTTTCCGCAGGTGCTCTACAATGTCTCGCCATTGCTGCCTGCCGTCTGCCCTCATAATGCTTGTCTAGCTAAACCAACTTCACAGCACGTAAATCTGCTGGTACCGCACAAGTACCACAGGCTGATCAGCGCCTGTGTGTGTTGTTGTGAATGCATGCATGCACACACGTGCGCGCTCACTCACTCATACACACACATGTCTTCACAGACATGGACATATGTGGTTCTTGCAGCCATTCAGTGCTTTAGCTCCTTGCACGAAGCAGCTAAACTGACGGCAAGCATGCTCTGGTATCTAAGTACGTGCACTTCTTCTGTTGTCAATGTCGTTGGGGCCGTACTGCTGGTGGCAGTAACAGTAATGGCTTCGCGGTATGATGAAGTGGCAGCGCAAGAGATTGTTGTGTACGGTGTAAACTGTGGAACAGATGAACGACAGTCAAAAGTACAGTCTGCTTCTGTTGTATTGGACGCAACTCACAACGCTTGAACGCCNTCCTCACCCGCCGCGGGAAGTTAAGCTATGGTCAGCAAACGTATACAAAGGAACAGTGCTCAGCATAGTTGACGCAGTATGTAGATACACTCTCTCCTCGCTGACCATATCCTCTATGGTTTGTTTAACATGTATACACAAGCGTACCACTCTCGTCTGCGACGCAGCAACTGTTTTGTTTGCGAGCATTTGCCCTGTTTGTTGCGCATGCGCATGCATGGAACGGGCCTTTAATGTGCACACTAGACGTTGTTGCATGTCAAAGCTTGCCGTGCCAGGTGCTCATCATATATACACCGCTTCTTACCACCAGTAGATACGCTTTGTCGTTTTCTGCAGCTTCACGCCACTTGGTCAGCGCTGGCATGGCTATCGCTGAACTAAGTGAACTTTGACAGGACTTGGGCGCTCCGCACCCATGAGGCTGGTCTGCACCGCGCTTGGCTTAGCAGCAGAAGCAGAAGCGCTTGCGCTTGAGATGGGCGGGCTGATGTTACGGAGGCTTCCTGCAGTGCTAACTGCGGCTGCATCCATTGTCACTGGTGCCGGCTACTGGAACCACACACATCTCAATCGTGGTAGTGCTGAACTCTATCTGACCTCGGCCGCTCCTAACAATGCTGCTATTGCGTAAGTTTCAACTACAGCCTTCTTTGCATAGCATGTACAAGAATTCTACTCCAACAAATGATGTGACATGCTTTTGACATTTTGCAAGTGCTGTGGCAAATAGCGGACAAAGACAAGAGGCAACAGGGGCACGGTCCACGACGCCAGAAGCAAAGTCGACAATGTCTACAAGCTACTGCCAGCTCAACATTCGACACAACAGGCAGAGGCTTGTTGAGCAACTGCAATGGGACGTCATTGTGGACTACAAGAATAATTGCCAGTCATGGCCGGTGTTTATTGGGCAGATGTTAAACGATGGCACAGAGGTACCAGTTGTAACATCATTGCTTGTAATGAACGCGCATGGTTGTCATCAACATATCACAGCCTCTTGCATCTCATGTAGTAGCTATAGTAAGGCACGCCTTAAAGACAGCAATGCAGTGTGACTGGTTTGTATATGTACTCCTGACGGTTCAGGTCATTGGGTCAGGATGACCTGAAAGGTTATCCTGACCTGGTCCTTTCACATATGCAAGCCAGTGCGAAGTAAATTCTGACTGAGCAGTCTATCCGTGTAAACCACTCACTGCAGGCTTGTGGTCAGACACCCTCACTAGGCGCCCATTGCTTGCAATAAATCTAATCGTCACTGGTTGATCTGGACTGGATACCTTGCTCCCTGTACCCACTACCTCCAAAAACTCGCGCCGTTTGTACTCTATGGGAGTCTCTTCTACTCAGCGCATCCAGTACACACTGTGTGCGTGTTATCTACATAATCTGTAAACTTTCGTGTACATGGCTTGGGTGGCAGGGTACACATAAATTGCGTCACGTGTGCAAGTTGTAGGAGCGGGGTTGTAGCTGCACTGTGCCAGTGGTAATGTGGGCCTCCCCGCGTGGGACCGATGCTACTGTTGGTGCGGAGCTTGGTGTAGATAGCGGCCATGGGACGGTTGTCACACCGATTTGTGGAGCTCCTCTCCCCTGGGGCTCAGGGACGTTGCAAACGGGGTTGTACCACCGTCTTGACAATGGTGTACGTCGTGTTGAAGGTATGGAGAATTGTCAGTCAGTGTTTTACACACGCCTAAAAGCACACGTGCAGCACTGTCATGAGAGTCTGCACTTGCTTGCGCAGAGAGGGAGTTAATCAAGGTCATGATTATCTCAAAGATTGCATGCGTGCACAAGCAAACACACGCATACATGCGCATGCGCACGCACAGCAGAGCGCGAGAGGGACGGTGCACAGCCTCTTATGTGACAGACTGCCTCTCTCACTAAGCAGATACTGCCCACATCTGTGCAAGGGTCCTCTTGTACACAAAATTGTGTGAGAGACGAGGTACAGCGGCGGAGTAGTACTCAGTAACACTCAGGGGACTCCCCTTCAGTCGCTATGTGAAACCATTGACGCCAAGATTGGTGGTGCTGTTTTGCCCCTTGTTTTGTCACACACTGTCTAACAGCACCGTTGTCACACAGGCCTCCTCTGCCTGACCTACAGGTAGAAAGGGTGAGCACCCTGTTGTTGCTTGGCATGCATGAAAAGACACACGGCTTGCAGGCTGGTGGCGCTGCCAAAGTTCTTCGGCAAGCTCGCTGTTCTGCAAGAGCTGGACCTCAGCCAGTGCGACAGTTTGGCGGTGCTGCCAGGATCCTTGATCAATCTTCCTGCTATGCAAAAGCTGGACCTGAGCGGGTGCGGCAGCTTGGCGGCGCTGCCGGAGTCCTTTGGCGAGCTTACTGCTCTAGAGACGCAGGATCGAACAGGGTGCTCCGGCTTGGCGGCGCTGTCGAAACCTATCAGTAAGTTGGCTCCTGCGGTTGTTGCTGTTCTGCTGCAGCAGGAGGAGGAAGAGGAGGAGGAGGAGGAGGACACAACAAGTGTGCTTGAACGTCAGATCTGCCAATGGACTTGCAGCATTAGCAGGAGCAGAACGGAAGCAAGTACAGCGGCTTGACGTCGTTGCCAGTATTCCCGCCAATGCCAAATGCCCAATTCTTCCGTTGTATCACTGTTATGTGCACCAAAGATGTAGGGGGTGAGGCATATTGGCGCTGCCGGATATGGTTGCCTCTAACATTATCAGGGTAAGAGCCCGACAAACATGCACGATCCGCACAGCTGTTCTAACTGGCATACACAGATACACAAATTCATGCATATGCAGATACATCAACACAAATTGTAGACTGACTGACATATGTGTTGTACCTGGCACAAACCAACTTGCACATACACGCGCTGATCACGGCAAGACTACAAGCACGTGCTTGCGCACATACGCTCTGCTACAAAAACTGACACGCGAAGCGGAGCTGGGGCTCAACGACCCCGACAGCGTGATGGCCCTCAACCACTGGCGTCGTGCGTATGCAGAGCAAGTACGGTAAGGCATAGGCCCTCCGGGACAGACATGAGTAATAGGCGCCCGCGTAATCAGTCATAGGCTTTGAGTAATGTTCTGTGTCATAGCGCCTGTAAATATAGCAAATTCTGTGCCGGTTGCCATTTTGTCTGTGACTATTACAACCATTATGCGAAAGATATGGAGAGCGTTATGTCAGGTCGGCGGCGGCGATTGCAACAATGCGATGTATATCAAAATATGGCGCTTGAGACTGGTGTAGCATGCACAAGACTGCACAAGGACTCTGACATGCTTGGGTTGGCTGTATCAAGAGCGCTGCAGCATGGTGGTCAAAGAGTGCAGCTTGCTGCAACACTCCGAGCGCGACCACCTAGCCGCGCATTATCAAGGATGGGATCGGCCTGCACAGGTCTGGTGGACAAGTCCCCGCAAAACCCGTGAAATCAGGCAAGGACATCCCCTCGCCACCCGCACCACCTTGCTTGCGAACAAGGAGTAAGGCGAGTGTACTTCTGCTGTATCAAGTGGACTTTGATTACAGTTCTGGTTCCAGCAGCACCTCCTCGCCATCGAGGCCCCAGCCTGGCATGAACAGGGAAGCAACCGTTGCTTTCGGGCTCCCTCCCGCCCACAGATACTGTGGCACAACACTTGTGGGCGGGAGGGTGACGGAAACCGGTTGGAGGGCGACCCGTACTGCAGTTGAGAGTAACTCCACCTCCGAGGCAGCGCTGAGGCAACCTTAGTGGGAGCTTGGAAATGGCGCTCAACCGGAGCTGCAATGCAGGTGCATGCCCTACCGCCGTAATGCGGCATCTTGAAGGTCGCGGATCACCTTCTCTCGACGCAGCACCTCACCTTTCTTGCGCTTGGTCTTTGGCAGCTGGGTATGGCAAAGCTTCAGGAATCTCCTTGCTAACCAACGTATGCATACCTGTTGCATTGCAATACACATACCTTAACACCGACACCATATCCACCCCTCTCAATATCAGCGCGGCGTCTAGCAATCCAGTGCCTTTCTCTCTTCCGCTTGTTCTGCAGTGTACTCACTTTGAACACCATTCACTGCATTCAATGCAACCACCTTGACTTAATGCAAAAGTGACGCACTTGCTTTGCCTGATCGCTGCCTGCAACCTGTGCACTCGTAGACGCAAGCACCTCCTGCCCCTGCGCACAATGCAATACCACCGTCACTGCTATCTTCCTCGTGCATGCGTGCATGCGCGCGTATAGCATACCATCGCTTGCATTGCGTTCCTGTGTTTGTCGACTTGACACGTAGCCAATAGGGACCTTGAACATGCCTCGTTTTTCTGAACGGCAAACTCACGAGTGTCAAGCAAGTTTGGTTGTGCCGCGGCATGACAAACTCTAATCGTTTTGAAACAGTTACATAACATTATTAGGAGAATGCGCTACACCCCAACACATGTTATGTGCGTGGTAGTACAGATACAGCCAAGTGGGAGGACCACAACAACCATCACCTTCAAGTTGCATTCTTTGGTTCTCCCACATACAAAATTACGCTTCTCCCATGTGTCGACTATCAGACAATGGAAATCGGCACCTGTTGCACGTGATGTTATGTACAACATGGGACGGATAGCGTACGACAGTAGCTATCAACACTTACCTTCACCATGAATGGGTTTGAGATTCCAGCAATCGCCATGAACCCAATGACGGCATTTGATGCACTGGACAAGGTTTGCGAGGTTGCCTGCCTTCACTTTCGCCGCTTGTACCGCTGCTGTCACAGTCGTCATTGCCGCCGGGGTTGCGTCGTCCTCATCGGATTGGCTAACTGCTTGTGCCATAGCGGCAACCATCTCGCTAGTGGTAGTGGAATTTGACGCCTCAGCTCTTGTGGTAGATCTTGTTGCTCGGGTGCCTTTGGCAGATGACTTGCGAATGGTTGACGCCTGCTAAGGTGCCAATATAAGTGGTTGTGCGTGCTTGCATGCACATGTGCACACCTTTTCATTATGAGTGAGTTTTGACGTGCGCACGCTTGCGTGCACAGTTTAACCGCTTGTGTGTGCATGCAAGCATGCCACACACAGTGTGTGTGCACTCCTAACTGACGGATCTGACCGCGTGTGCACACATGTGCGGTAACAGAAGTGGTTGCGTGGGCATACGAGTGCGTACCAATGGACGAGCCGCCTTGGCCTTCCCTGTAGCGCTCTTGCTGACGGCCTTGACCATCTGCAGAATTTGATAAGGTATTGGTGCCTGCGTGCGATGCTGCTAATCACAGAAGTGTATGCGCGGCACGTGCTCAACTATGTCGGCGTGCGTTAATATGTGCATGCATGTACGTGTGTATGCGTGCTTACAGGTGCGTACCACACTATGCTTAGCTGCATTCGCCTGAATGCTTGCACCACAGCTGTTGCTTATTAACTTGCCCCCCTGGTGGAGTACTTAGGTGGACGAGCTCGCGCGTTCCATTGAGTGCACGCACGCGCGCATGTGCGTGCGCACACGCCCGTGCGACAACTTAAGTGGTTGCACGTGCAAGTGTGTTGATGAGTGCGTACCACTGTGCGCGCAGCTTTCTTGGCCTTGTTTTTGGCTCCTTTTAAGCTCGTACCATCGGTTTCTGTCTTCTGCTTGGGTGGACAAGCACGTGTGTTTATACGAGTGCACGCACGCGTGCATGTGCGTGCGCACACGCGCGTGCGACAAATCAAGTGGTGGCGAATGCATGCGTTGATGAGTGCGTACCACTGTGCGCGCATCGTTTTTGGCCTTAGTTCTTGCGCCTTGCGTGCTTGTACCGACCGTTTCTGTCCTCTGCATGCGTTTAAGAAGTGTAAAGGCCTTCGTGCGTCCGCTTGCAAGTGTGAGGGCATGTGTACTGTATTGTTTACCTCAGGTGGCGGTAGGCGATCAAGTCCATGCACACCAGAAACACGGTCTGGGCTCAGCTGTCGTGCATACTCCTCGGCCAATTCTCTTTTGCAATAGCAGGATATGTTGCGCGTCGCGTCGTCCTTCTTTTCAACGATGCTTTTCTGATCCGTCCCCCACACAAGCGCGTTAGCCGCTGCTAGGTGCACAAAAGTGGCTTTGCTGTGCCACGAGAATGGACCTGCGCATCAACCGGTGCAGAGAGAGAGAGAGAGAGAGAGAGAGAGAGAGAGAGTTGGTCCAGTATGTAGATTACCATGTGCGTATTGCATTGAAGCACTTACCAATGCGGAGTGTGCCTCTATCATAAGCAGGGTCACGCCATGCCTCCTGATCCTTTTTCATGTAATACATAAACCCGTCGCCTCCTGCAAAGCACCAAGCCTCGGTTCTTGATAATGTACCCAATTTAAGCCGCATCTCTTGGGTTTCGATGGAAGACACGGCGCGACAAACATCTTTGCACTCTCATGCCGGTATTCTTAGTGTCAACCTGTGTGAAAGTAAATACTGAGCTCTTTCTAAGTCAACAAGTGCGGTATAACACATGCAAGCATCGATGAGACATTCAAAGTGCATTCGACAAACCGTGGGTAATGGAATGTCAAGCACACCGTTTTTCCGTATGTGATGTTCGTGAAGTCGTCGTTCTCTTCAGTTCGATGGCAGAATAAGAATTCTCGATTGAACCTGCAACCCGCATCATACTACCAGTATGTTCAATGTGAACAGGGTAACATAATAAGAAATCCACTATCGCAAGCTTACTTTTGTTCGTCAGGGAAACTGTGCGTTGCGGTTGTGAATTTGCTAAACTCCTTTGAATCGTAAAGCCACTGAGTGATAATTTTAATGAGGGCGTCCACATCAAAGCGTCTCTCATTGCGGTAGAAGGTGCCCAACATGATGTCATCAGCTGTGGCCCAGCATGCTAAGGGCCTGCATCAGGAACAAGCAATGTGAATATGCACGATACATACGGAGATATTCGCAAGTGTGTGCAAGCATGCAATTGATGTGGAACTTGTAGAAACGGGGAGCATACCCAAACTCCTTATAGATGATGAATAACTGCTCGCTGACACTTACGCCCATTGCCGGTGAACAGGTCTTTGTCGTACAACAAGCGCGGCAAACGAATCTTTCGTTCTTTTGCATTGAATTCCGAAAGTTTCTGCTTCAGATTGTCTCTCCATGCCTCGTTTGCTACCTGTTTCAGATAGTGGTTCAAAGGCACATTGCAGTCAACTGTCAACATACAATTGGTACAAGTGTCAATTGTCACACCACAATTCTTGTCACACCACTATTGATTACCTGCATGTCAGGTCCCCAGTTTGCCAGATGTGACAACACTTGTGGCAGAGCAAGCACTGTCAGCCTATCGACCTTGCGCCCGCGCTCCATAGGAGTCTGACAGAGCGGCCAACTGATGAGGTGTGTCTGCCAGAAAGCGATGTTGACATGTCCAGTGCAGTCAAGCAAGACGAGGTACTTGCACTTTGCGTCTGTCAGCTCCAACACCAATGACATGCGAGAGCATGCATTGTGCTCTCCATAATATCCGCAGGGGTAGGTGTCAATATTGTCATATGTGTCAAGTGCAGCACCTATGTCAACTGATCATTAGCGAGATGAACAACAATGCAACGCAGACAGCAGGTGCATTACACCCACCCGTAGCGGGATGCACTTGAAGAACGAGTGCCTGTATACTGGAGACCAAAAACAACAGATACACACTTTTCGCTGATTTGTAACAAGTTAAGACAGGCCGCGGCGTTCCGGTTTCACCATGCCAGCCAAGCGCGGTAGCCACGTCGGGCTGCTTTACCACTGATCCGGTTTTTGTAACCTTGTACGAAATGCCACTTCTCTGGCCTGCAACAAAGATTGAGTTACATCATTTGAGCATAAGATCAATAGCAGGAGGCATTATGCTGACAAGTATGATGCTGCCAACCCACCTTGTTCAGCCGGCTTCTCGCGTTGCGGCCGGTACGCTCTAACAATGTGGGTTTGAGGCGTGAGGTGGTCGCAAATCTTGCGCGCTATCGCAGTAGCTTCTGGACCCTCAGGCATGTTGCTTCGCAGTGCGCAGCCTGTTAAGAGACATAGACGCTGGTAACAAAGTAGGACACAAGTGTCCGTAAGCGTGCATGCGTGCAGGCATGCATATGTGCAACGCATGATCTGGAGTAGAGTGTGTGTGCGTGCGTGCGTGCGAGCATAGTATGATGCTCCTGTGGAAAGAGTTGGTAGACAGAGTGTGTGTAGGAGGAGCGACAGATTGTATGTGACGGAATGTGCGTGTGTGTGTGCGTGCATGCATGTGCGTGCGTGCATGTGCGTGCGCTTGAGAGAGACTTGGTAGACAGAGTTTGGGCGTGCGCAAGTGCAGTGCGCGAGTCTTTGAGGCGAGGCGGAGTGTGAGTGAGTGCACATGTGTGCATCTGCATGCGTGCGCACGTGCGTGCTGCGCATGGTTTGGAGTGGAGAGGCAGACTGTGTGCGTGCAGTGCAGAAGAGAGAGAGAGAGAGAGAGAGAGAGAGAGAGAGAGAGAGAGAGAGAGAAAGAGAGAGAGAGCTGATGATTACACTCACCACTTCGAGCAGCCCGCACTGGCGTAAGAGGGTTGACGGTGCCCGGATCAGCTGCGCGCTGTCGCCTTAGCCGCCGGACCCTTCAGGCATGTCATTTCCACAAGGCTTGTGGCCTGTTGAGGGTTAGATGTCAAGAACACAGTGACCAACGGGGACAGACTTGTGTACATGTGGCGTTTCAAGCCTGCGTGCATGCATGCGCGCGCACGTGCATATGAGCAATGCATGGTCTGAGGTATAGCGTGGGTGCGATGCTCTTGGGAAGTATTTCATAGACAGAGTGTGTGTGACTGAATGTGCGTGCGTGCGTGCGTGCGTGCGCGCAGTGCATACTCGTAGGGACAGAGTTCGTAGACAGGATGTGAGTTTGTGCAATGCAGTGCACGGTTTGCGCAGTGCACGTTCGGGAAGTTGTGCAACGTGTGAATGTGCGTGAATGTGTGCAGTGCACGCTCGGG